>CM060117.1:4800373-4950373 GCA_030522415.1 Channallabes apus | reverse complement strand
ATTGACAATTGCATTAAATTTCTATATTTTGCAATATTTTATTATGCCCTTATTTGTACAGTTTATTTTATATAAAGTTAAATTTATTTCTTTAGTATTTCCTTTTATTGATATTTATTTTATGTACAAGCTTGTATTTTCTTTTTAAGGTCACTGGTGGTCGTGTAAGCATTTCACTGCATATTATACTGTGTATGACTGTGTATGTGACAAATAAAATTTGGATTTGATTTGATTCATGCATTGGCATTCAGGCAGACACCCTTATCCTGAGTGACTTACTTTTTTTTTTTTCTATCTCATTCTACATCTGAGCAGTTAAGGGCCTTGCTCAAGGACAACTCTGTGGTCGTGGGATTTGAACCTGGGACCATCTGAACTGTAGTCCAATGCCTGAAGGAATTGAAGGAAGCCAGACTGCATGCACACAGACCCGAAGCGGGAAACTGAACCTGGACCCTGGAGGTGTAAGGCGACAGAGCCGACTACTAAGCCACCAATGTTATTTGTTCAGGAATTGAAATATGGTTCAAACATATTTATAAATAAATCATTCGTTTTAAACTTCGCATATGAAAATACTCTGATTTCTCTTGTTCATTTTTATGATGTTCGAGTGATCTTCAATCATGCTTGTTCATGATGTTTTTATTTCCATGGACCTCATTTATTTCATGAAATTGAAGGTTCAGCGCTACCCTTCAAGGTTTTAATAATGCATAGGGCAATCCTTAACCCAAGCATTTCCTTAGCTGTTTTCCTTGTTCGATGCGGTCTCTTCTGAAACAACAACAACAACAACAACAACAACAAAACCCAGTACCATCTTTTGCAGGATCGCAGAATACTTTGTTTGACGTGTTTTTTTTAAAGAAATGTGAAAATGTGAAAAAAAACTCATCATTAATCACTGCAGTAATTATCGAATCAAAGCATCTTAAGTATTTGAAAATGATTTAAAATGATCTTAATCTGAAAATGCACCACAATAGATTTTACCCAAATCAGGACATGTATGAAACTAATAAACTTTTATTAAATCATTTTTCACCATATGTATACAGAAATATGAAAATATATACATCCAAAATAGCATGTCTGGATTGCAAACTAAAGGGCTTCAAATGTCGATATAAAAAATTATTTATTTTTCTTATACATTTTATATAAAAAAAAAGAATAGAAACAAAACACACTCTGAGTAAAAAAAATAGGGAAATGAGCATGCTAGTTTAGAGGTAGTTATATTTATATTTTATACATAATAGCTAGCTACTTTACATCTGTGAAAAGCAAAACCCCGCACGCTGTAGTACAGTCGAATCCACGGCTGTTTCTCTGGTTACATTTACACATGTTAAAAACAACTAAACCCACTGAATACATGTCCAAGTCCAATGTGAAACTGCTGCACCGTAAAATGTTTCAATTCCAGTTTAATCTTGCAATATTTCAATCAGGTTTTATCTTGCGAGTTGTCCGTGCTTATGCTAATTGTCTTTTCACATAGTATGTGATTAATTGCTTGATCGTTTTAATGAAGTGTTTCATTTAAAACAAAACACTACCAAAGACCAGGTAGGCTTTCACATTGTAATATTAAAGGAACGCAAAAATGAAATGAACACAATGCCCGTTCTGAGTGTAGAAACGTATGTTTTTCCACATACATGAAAATATTACACACTTTTATCTCACCCCCTTTTATCTCATGTTTGTGAATGATTAGGTTATATTCCACATGGGTTATACGATTCTTTCCAACCCCTAACCAACCAAAACATCACATACTGTACACACAGTCCTACTATGATAAACTGTAGTACATACCATAATATACCAGAGTATTACCATGGTACTGCAGACAATACCATGGTGGGCTATATAGAGTACCAGGGTAGATACGATGGAGCTTAAGCAGGTACCACAATACTTGTGAATACTGTGTTACTTACTGGGTTCCACAGTGGCTACCAAAATTCAGCAAGTATCTTATACAGTATGGTATGTTCTTACATAATGAACCATATTGGAAATATTAGCACATACTGCTGGTATGGTATAGTACAGGCAGCACCACATTATTGTATGTAATATTAAATGTTTCAATATACTCTATGGAATTTAATTAATGCTACATACATACAATTGCATCCTACTATATACATATTACCATTATTGTAGGTATAAATATGTATATAGGCATTTTGACAGTGTCCTGGTGCATGTTCCACAATACCACTATAGTCCATGTACCATTGTACCAAAGTATGTGCCATGGTAGAACCACATACATAATTGTGATACATGTACAACTATTTTATTTTATCAGCAAATAAGTACAATGGTACCATTTGACTACCATGGTATCTGTACCATGGTAAAATTTCTTGTAGACACATTATAACTGGGAAGTTCCTGCTAAAAAAAACAGGGGCACTAAAAGTTACAGTTGTGCCATGTTAAAACGTAGGATGCAGTCAGGAAGTCATGATGGTGAAATATTTACTTGCAACTGTGAGGGAAAAAAGGCTTGAAATATACTTAAAATTATGAGGTATGAAAAGTTGAGGCAATGCAATGATATGTCAAAACGGATAGAGATAAAAAGTTACAATTGTGTGCAAAATGAAATTATGAAAGTAGCAATTGGGTGATGTTATGTCACAGTGATATGAGGTTCTGTTGTAATGGCAAAATGTTCAGACACAATTGAGTTATATGTCAATGCTAAGATAAAAAGTCATACAGTATGTTGGAATGGACCACTTTCCAGTTAAACGCCCCTAGTGGTAATAATAATAATAATATACAGTATACCTACTCATTCTCTATACAGGCTGTTCCTACTTACGAACGAGTTCCATTGCAGGAGAAGGTTCATAAATTGAATTTGTTCTTAAGTCCGACAAGGTGAATCTTATACGTCTTTGACAAGAATGACTTGGATGCCATTCTGTGAGCTGTTTTCCACTATATCAGACTGTGAACTCTAATTTCCAAAATTAGGATTATTCTCCATCAGGACAGCTTTACAGGACAGCCATTTTCTATTATCGTGCTTCCGGACTGATTTACTGAAACCGACGAAACCTATTCATTTCTCCTGCAGCCCCACACACACACATACAATATACGGACATTTTATTAATTCACTTACACACTGAAAAGATTGTATATAATTGTAAATATTGGTATCTGGTGCACTGCAATGTCTATTATTTGTACAATACACGTGAGCTACTTTCGTGATTTGTTCGCATCTATGAATGTACAGTATGTAGAACTGTGGTCCATTCGTATCTGCGGAAATTCAGAACTCTTACAATTTTTGTAAACTGGGGACTTTCTTTACTGTCTCAGGTTACTAGGGGCAATACTTGGTATAGATCACAGGATGGATCCATCACGCACACTCTCACACACTCTGGATGATTTAGAAATACCAATTAGCCTAATCTGCATGTCTTTGAACAGTGATAGAAACCACAGACAAGCCCTCAACCAACCATGGAGTCCTAGAGTGCTGTGGAGTATGCCGCAGTGCCGCCAATATATACAGTAAATACAAATTTATAAATAATTTCCACCGAGCATCTAATTGTCTCACTGCTGATTCTATAAACGATTGATCCAAGAGCTGTGTGAAAAATAAAGGCATTTAGGCATTACATATGCAGTATAAAAGTATCCCCCCTCTGTTACGACCCCCGGTCTAGGGTCAAGGGTCTAGGGTCCACTGTATGATGTTAAATCCACTAGGGGGCGCCAGGCTTGAAAGTCCATTTCTTTGCTGCACAACTAACTAAGCGTTTCCCAAAGTGTAGGGTGTGGCCTTTGGGGTACTGCAGGTGGGACGCAGAAGGTCATTTATAACATATAAATACAAAGTTTAACATTTTCGATTTTGTAATTACGTTTTTAAAAATCCCCATGAAATATTTCTAAATTTGTATTTACATATAGAAAATAGAAATAATAAAACATCCAAGGGATTTAAACAACATTATATTCTTCATTTTTCTTCATCTCTTGCATTGATCAGAAGATATGATTCAAGGTTTGGGTGGGTCACAAAAGATTTAAATTGGGCCGCAGCTTTGTTAAGTTTGGGAATGGCTGCTCGTCGATCACCAATGGATTTATTTTTCTGATAGACTGAAAAGTGTCTGACGCTGGTGCAAGCTTGAAGTTAGGTTGCAATAATATAATGTTATGTGACAGCAGCATTTGGCAGATTGACTTACAGATTGAACCGTAGTCCAATGCCTCAACCATTGTGCTACAGTACCACTGACCCAAGTCTGGAGTCTTCGTTATAATGGTGAGATAAAAAAGTGACAATTGTGTGATTAAAAAGTCACAACTGTGATGTTATGTGGCGATTGTGCTATTATGGCGCAATTGCAGGATAATTTTGATTAATATGAGGCGTTAGTATAAATCTGAGTAATATATTCTGTAAACAAGCTTCAGTAGTGCATATATGTTTAGCATTTGTTTAGATTTAGTTTGTTTTTACCCCAATTTGCCCTGAAGCTTTTTGCCCTGAAACACATCTTGGTTTAGCAACTAGATTTGGGCTAACATTGCGATGACATTGTGTTTTTCATTTCATTTTGGGCCAAACTATTATTGTATGGTTTGAAAGGATTTGAAATATTACACCTGCTTAATGTACGAAACATGTTAGGTCCAACAGGTTGAGTCCATATTAATTTCCTCCCTTATCAAAAAGTTATATAATTTTGTCCATGATAAATGTCTTTGCACTAGTTGGAAGGGTACCGATATCTGAGCGAGGTCCGACAGGATTTATGAATGGCATGCGGGATGTGAAGACTGATAAACCCCAGAGATGAGAGAGTTTCCCCTCTGATTGTCCATTTGTTTGCTCCACAAGTTTCCCTCCTTTTTGTCATTTTCTTTATTCATCATCTGCAGCTGGCATGGCACAAGTGGCACTGAACCCTCGAGTGTCGCATCTGCCTCTGAGCAAAAAGGCACAAGCGCTTGGGTGGAGTCGCATGAGCTCTTCTCCATCTCTACTGAGACGAATGAGTCGAGAACGCGGTCCTGCACCAGCCGAGCTCGGTTCAGAAGGAGTTTTGCATCCTCGCGGAAGTGCGGGTTGAAGAGGAGGTAAAGCAGCGGGTTGACACATGCTGGGAGTGGGAGGAGCAGCAGCAGGACTGATTTGATCACATCCTCGCTGATGGGGATGAGTGAAAGCAAGGAGGCGAACGTGAGGAACGCGACAGGGCAGTAAAGCAGACAGTTGGTGAAAATGAGCCAGGCAACGTGCTTGATCATGGCGCAGTCCCACACGCTGTCAAAGTTCCCCTTCATCAGATCCCAGTAGAGCTTAATATAGGTGCTTGTGATCAGCAGGAAACAGAGAGAGTTCATCATAATCAGAGCTACCATGAAGCCCAGTGTGGTGGGCGCAGCATCTGGGAGTGGGGAGGGGATACAAAGGGGTGTTGTTCCAAATTTTCCCACCCCCAGCAGAGGCAGGCTTGCGGAAACCAATGAAAGCGTCACGCATACTGCAGCGGCACACCGGACACTGCTGTGAGATGGCGACTTCCCAAACGAGACAGAAACACTGCACTGCACTGCCGCAAGCACCAGGAACAGGATGGATGATTCTGATGCTGCTACAGAGATGAACCCCGTTGCTCGACAACCAGTGCCTGTTTCCCAGCGTGCACCATAGGAGGCGAATTCGCCAAAGGTCAGAGCGTCAATTAGCGCCAACACAGACACGCAGAGTCCAGTGAGCAGGTTAGAAGCGCCGATGGAGCCGATGATGAACTTAACAGGTGAGAGGTAGCTGGGCGAGGTGAAGATGGAGAGCACGAGGACGATGTTGGCCAGCAGAGAGACGAGAGAAACGATCCACATCCCCAAACGAACCAACCAGCTGTCGAACAGCGCATCACATGGCTTAAATGGACCTGTAGGACAGGGAGATCAAACCAACATTCAGATTATACATTTTAATAGGAGTATACAAGTATCTCATCAGTCGATACTGAAGAAACCCTATCAGCAGAAATGTCCTAATTAGGGTTGTTCCGATTCCGATACTGGTATCGGAAATGCTGCCGATACCACAAAAAAATCTGGCATTGGAATCGGCGAGTATTTGAGTCCACGTACCGATCCGATACCATTTTCCTAAACATACAGTAACCTATTTATGCCCGCTAGCTTTGCTAGCTTAGCTTACTTACAGAGTGTCACGGCATGCGCCTGTGATGGGCGTGCGTCCAAATTGATATCGCTCCTCGCTCACTAGTTAGGCGGCCTCCTCCCCCTTTAGGTATGTGAAGGAGAGGGCCGCAGAATCAGGCAACGGCCCATGAGCTATCGCCGCTAATGATCCCGGTGCTATAAAACACAGTGGGGAAGGTAGCGGGGTCTGACTGTTGGGAAGCTGGACTTTGCGACGCGGTGGATTTTATATGAGAGACAGTGGCACATGCGATGTGATGCGCCCGAGATTTTAAAAAGGTGGGCGATTTTGATCTCTGCGAGAGGAGCGCGTGAACGAGCTGCGCGAGCTCCCGCGGCACCTTCACTTCCGCATAGAGCCCGCCTTCACATCCCTGCCGCCGAAGTGGAAAAGGCCGCAGAGACCCTTTAACCCTTTCCTTCCCCATTTTTAGAAATAAATTACCCTTTTTCCTGTAAGACCTCGCCTCGTGTCCGTGTTTCATGGTGTCGCCCGTGCATTTAGGGTCGAACCTGTTACACACGGCTAGTAGTATTTTACTTAAAAAAAGAAATGCTATATATATATATATATATATATATATATATATATATATATATATATATATATATATATATACTGTACAGATACACACCCAGGTATCGGATCAGTACTCGGTATCGGCTGATACCCTGAGCCCAAGTATCGGAATCGGTATCGGGAGGGGTAAAATGGTATCGGAACATCTCTAGTCCTAATGCCACAGGGTAATGAGTGGGAGGAGAATATTCCATAGAAACACCCCAACCAAAAAAGTGCTAGTCTCTGTTAGTCCACTAGGTGGAAGCAATAATCATACAGTCAGAATTAACCTGATTTGTAAACCTGGTTTACCACCACCGAACCACGTAGATGAAGGACGAGGGGTTTTGACATTTTCGGGGGGGTTGAGTAACGTCGAAGGGCTTCCTGATCTCTCGACATCTTCAAGTGATGTGCCTTCAGCTATCAAAGCGTGCGTGCCACTACAAAACTCATTGAGCAGTTTTTTTCCGAATTCATGCTAATTAGGCATATAATCACAGTTCCAGGTTTGCATGATTGTTCATCATATTTGTCTCTATATTTAAATTTGGACAATAAAACCTCACTTCCTGTACTCCCTTGACTCCCTTGCGGTCAAATGACCGCTCCTCGGCGCATCTAGTGTTAAAAAGTAATGCTCCAGTTAAGGCAATAAAAGTTTGTAATCACCTGGGACAGGGGTGCACTGGACACTAGTTTGGAGTTTGGACTCTTCAATGGCTGCTTGGAATTCCTCCAGATCAGGATCATCTGCAAACAAAAATCTTCCTTAATTCAACATTACACCTAATCATAACTTTGATCCAGCGCCACTGTGTTCACCCCCAGCCGATGCTTTTGATCTCCTTTCACATGTCAACACTCTCCTGTAAACCTAACGCTCAATGCGAAAGCGCGCTTGCTAATCATGCTTTGTTTTCTTTCTCTTTCACTGAGATGAATGGAGTGTTTAGATCTTTTCTCGTCAATCGTTCGCGGTGTAATTATGCCACCGCTTTAAAGTCAGGGAGATGAGATCGCTGACAGAGGAATGCAGAAAGAAACACTTTGCTGCGGTTACTGTACGGCACCGACATGTTTTTACTGCTCTAATTAAAGACGAGCAGACACGCAGATCAAAAAGACGAACAACTTATTGACGAACAACTTATTGAGCTGTGCTTTTATTATCATGAGTAATAAGAACAGTTTTAAATTATTAAATCTTTTGAAGTTCTGGAAAATCAACAGAAACCACTGTATTTATTTTATCACGATATCTAGATCACAGTTTGTTGTTTCTGTGTGTGCGCAGACAGGCAGCTTGACCTCAGTGTAGATGTGTGAAGATAAAATGTGGATTATTCCACAGTTAAGGGATGAGTGGGCAAAAGTATTGGAATTTATAACACTCAGGAGTGTGCAGTTATAGGGAAATCATTAACAATAAGTGATGTAGTGAAGTGAAACAAAATTATTAAAGACTGTCATGCGATCCTTTTATCCATTTACATAGTGTTGTGGAATTTTATGGAATTAAGAGGAGTGTTCAAGTCAAACTAATGCACTTATCACAGCGCTTCACTAGTGCTTGGACAGCATCAAGGTAGAAAGTTTTCTCAGTATGCCGGAGCCATGATCTGACTGCCTGATTCACATCTGAAACACTGGCCTCCCAGGAACTCCTTTAATGGCCCAAACATCTAGAAATTGTTCCACTTCCTGAATGTTCATGGTAATGATGGCAGTGATCTCCTTTCACCATTTGAATGTTAAACTCATCACTATACTGTACTTGAAGTCTTACCAAGCAGTTTTTATGCCTTCATTCATCAGAAATCTCATCACAAGTCCCGGTTTGTCCTGAATGTCCCTCATAATCAGTTTCTGTTATCACTACATTATAGCAGCTATGATCAGTCACTCCATCACCAGCCTGTAATGTTCTCTCTCTGTTAAAGGTAATAAGCCAAAAAAATCTAATCTTGTCACAGTACAGAGAAATAACAAAATGTACACTTGTGTTGGAAAGACTTGTTTACAGCTTATGCTGACATTGGAGATTCCTTACATTGATACTGATGTAATAATAATAATAATAACAATAATAATACTGGTGTATTATATTTCTTGCATCTATATAAACTTTCGATTTTTGTTGCAGCTGTAACCACTGTCGGAGTAGGTCATGTAATGATTCAACTGATTTTGACCAATCAAAATCGAGAGTTCAACATTGTTATGGCTGATAATCTTCAGGAATCTTCAGGAATTAGCTCATAATAGTCAGGCATTAAATTTGAACCTGTCCTGTTCTCTTAACTCCTGATATTGGTATAATACAGTAGCTTGGAAAGGAAAGTTCCTGAATTAATATTAATATTTTTAAAAAGAAATGCTACAGTTTTATTACAATCCAAACACCCAGCCTAGTTAAAAAATAAATAAATAAATACAGCAGGGTTATACAGTCATAAATCAGGTCCTCTTACAGTCGGAGTGAATTGGGACGTGGCCGAGCGGTCTTCTCTGAAGCTCCTCCTCCTCTGTCCCCGCCGTTTCCTCCCACTGAGGGCCGGACCTGTAGCTGCTGCACCCCCCGAACACACAGCACTGATATGCATAGGGCATCTCGATTACCCTTAAGCGGAAACAATAAACATACATAGATAATACATTATCTATAAAAGATTAATACAAGTTTAATACTAAGAAAATACCTTTTTCTAAGGAAATATGTTTTTTTATATTGCAAATGTAAACAACTTCTACATTAAAGTATAACATTGGATGAAATTACAATATCAAAAACAATAAAAGAGGACAATAAACAAGAAATAAATAAATTATTGAATAAAGGTAACAAATAGAAAATAATACAAACTAAATATATAAAATAAAAAGGTACAAAAAATGGTTAAAAAAATATGTAATATTCATCATATCATTGTACAATTTCACAAATTTGGCACTTCTTTTGGTATTAATAATTTTTTCTGTTGTAATTAAGCTGTGGAAGATGTGTTGAACCCAGAGTTGAATGAATGACATCACATAAAGAGCCACCCATGCTTTGACGTACCACCTCTTTTTTTATTTTTTTTTATTTATGGCAGTGTGAAGAGAGATCGGAAGGTCCTAGGTTCAAATCCCACGACCACCAGATTGTCCCTGTTTGGCCCTTGAGTGAGGCCCTTAACCCTCAACTGCTCAGATGTATAATGAGATAAAAAATTTAAGTCGCTCTGGATAAGAGCGTCTGCCAAATGCCGTAAATGTAAATGTAAATTAGCTGGCTATCTTGTTGACCAATCTTGAATATTTCCTCATGAACTCATGAATTAAGCCGAATGCAGCAGTAATGTTTAATCAGATGCTTGAATAATTATTAAATGGAAATTTTTTTTTAGATGTTGGTGTAAGATGCAGCTATACTGTATATGCACTATTGTACACTCACTGCATGTACTGTAACTATAACACAGTGGTATTGTAGACTCTACAGAAAACCAAGGAGGAGTAGAGTGATAGATACTGTATATTCCAACAATGTATTAGTCATGTGCTGGGTGTGATAGGATGTTAGAAAAAATAATAAAAAAATCAGACCCCAGGACCTTAAACATATTAAAATCATTATGAAATTATTAAATTATTAAAATTATTTGTATATGATAAATTGCTGCATTGTGACGGCACTTATGTGCAACAGATTCTGAGGCTGGAATAGAAGATTCACGGATACCTGATTTTGGGTAGCTCTTCATTTCTGAAGGAGTGAGACAGGTGTGTGTTTCCTCTTAGTTTGAGGTGAGTAAGACTGTTCAAGCCGGACATGTGGACTCGGGATAAGCGGTTATCACTCAGATCACTGCAGAGTCAGGAAGAGAGAGAGAAAAGGTTTAATATGTTTAGTGTGCATATGTTACCTGTGACATACGTATGGTACCAATTAATGAAAAAGTCCAGTTCAATATAGTCCAGTGATCAATGTACAGTAGGATCAATGCCCCATCATCTCTACCTCTACTTATTCCTGTATACAGGGTCACGGGTGGCCTGAAGCCTATCCCAGGAGACTTAGGGACAGGGTGCCAATCCATCACAGGTCACACACACTACAGGCAATTTGGGAGCATCAGTTAGTCTAATCTGCATGTCTTTGGACTGTGGAAGAAAACCAGAGTACCAGAAGGAAACCCACAAAGTATGGGGAGAAAATGCAAACTCCATGCACACAGAGACGGGAATCGAACCGGGCTGGGAATTAAACCTGAACCCTGGTACAAGGTGACAGTGCTATGATCTGGGTTTGCTTCAGTTGCTCAGGTCTAGACTCAGCGATAAAAGGCCAACTGATGACCTGAATGTACTGAATGACTGATGTATCACATCTATGGAGTTTTTCTTCACTGACAGCACGGTGTACTATATGGTGTGGTAGGTGTAACCCTAGTTCATTTGTATTATTCTTAGTTGTGTGAGTGAGTGTGTACTCACAGTTTGAGCAGAGAGTGGAGAGAGCTGAAGGCTTCAGGATGGATCACCTCAATCTGATTCCAACTCAGGTCACTGGGCATAAAAACACACTCATTATTAGTTTTCAGCTTGGAAAAAAAGGTTCACAACGTTACCGCACACCACATTAAGATTTATGCATTTTGTTGAGTTTATGTCCAATTCTTTGACGCACCATTCAAACCTTTCCAATATTAATGTATGGATTTAGCAATGCAGTGAACTACCTTAAATAACAACAATGAACTTTTCTTATCTTGCTGCACAATTTTTTATACATTATTCTGTTTCTTCATTTCTTACTGCATCATCCACTATGTGAGCAAATAAAGAATTAAATTGTACACCGAGTTTGTAAGTCTTTTAATTATTCTTCTATCAACAGAAAGCTTTTTAAATCCCTAAAAAAGTGTAATTTATGTAAAGTGCCACTAGGGGTCAGTGCTGTATAACTAAATATAATATACAATTTCCTTATGAGGCTATATATATATATATATATGAGGATATAAATATGAGGCTTATAGGCTTATATATATATATATATATATATATATATGAGGATACAAATATTAAGAATAATATGATAGAAGTACTGAAAAAAAGATTTTCTTTAGCAGTGTTCCATCAAAAAAAAGTAATTTTTTTATTTTATTTTAAAATCTACAGATCAATCTGTTTCTGATCACAGGTTAAATGATGGATTTGACCTTTTTCTTCTTAGAATTTTCATGAGCTATTTGTGATGAAGATATTTTATTTTATATAAGTTTTAAAGTAACTAGTGAAAACACATTATCACCTTTCCAATAATGTTATTGTCTAAAAGTTTACATAAAAGAACATACAAGAGAAAAACATATAAAATAGTCGGAACCTCACAGTGATCGAAGTGATACAAGCTGCTGAAACGTGTTCACGTCGATCCGCCTGATCCGATTGTGTTGCAGTTCACTACACATGAAAACACAAACGCACAAAAAAAATCAAGCTTAGGACTCAGGACACAGTGGGAGTGAGAAATAAAATGAAAAGAAAAAAAAAGACAGCTCACATCTCTTGTAGAGAAGTGCAGCGGTAAAAACTTGGCAAATCTTCAACTGCATTATGAGACAACTCTCTGTCAAACACACAAACATAACATCACATAACATTTTGACATTATGTATTTTATATACTGTATACTGTATATAAGGCTAATAATATGCAAGACTTAAGTGTAAGGGTGCCAATAATTGTGACACATTTGATTTTGTATAAAAACATATTTTTGCTAAACCTATTGTTGTTTTTCATTAATTTTATTCCCAACATGAATTATTTGAAATAAGTTTTTTTTTTAAGGGTGCCAATATTTCTGGAGCTGACCGAGTCATCACACTCCTAGTTCTCTCTTTGCTCGTTTTTAGAATGGACTTAACCAGAAAGGGCAGAGGTGAGTGTGTGAGCAGTGTATTAGGGGTGTGTGTGTGTGTGTGTGTGTGTGTGTGTGTGTGTGTGTACTCACAGCACTCTGAGATTGGGGAGCTGTTGACAGAGATCAGGTGGCAGACTGGTGAGACCTGCGCGGGTCAGAGTGCTGAAATGCAGACAACGAGGGAGAGCACGAGAGAGAGAGAGAGAGAGAGAGAGAGAGAGAGAGAGAGAGAGAGTGAGTGATTGTGAGTGTGTGATGTTGTTGGTTTTTCAGCTACCCCCATCAAGGGGACCATCTAAACCACACACAACTTGGCACAGGTTTTACTCCGGATGCCCTTTCTGACACAACCCTTCTATTCTATTCCAAGCTTGGAACCGCCACTGCATCTATTGGCTGGGGTTTGGGCACTGGGTGGGAATTGAACACTGGACATCCGCATGGCAGGCGAGAAACCTACCACTGTGCTAGTATTCAATACAACTCAATTAAATTGTATTTATATACTGTAGCGCTTTTAACAATGGTTCCTGTCGCAAAGCAGCATTTCTAAATAAAAAAATTATATAGAAATGAGTTTGCAAAGTGTGAAAAAATGGGGTGACGGTGGCAAAGACAATCTCTCTGAGATGTCAATAGGAAGAAACCCTGAGAGGAACCAGACTCAACAGGGAACCATCCTTTCTCATTTGGGTGATAACAGATAGCATTATAGACACAACAATACAAATTAATACTAATTCCACATACATCATCATATTTCTTGTTTGTGTTCCGTTCATGCTAGACTGCTGGTCATGTTTGGGCTCCATCCCAAATGCTTTGTTTAGTATCAGTATGCCACGTGATGTGTGTTGAATAATTTTGGTTTTAGGCTGAGAACATCAGAGAATGACTGTTTCATATTTTAACACAGGCTATAGTATTAGACAATGAGACTGTCTGATCACCCAGTTTGATATCTCCAGGAATGATAATGATGAATAAATAATAACCTTCATTACACACTTGGTTGTTGGATTATTTCTTCACCTTCTAATTTAATGAAAGCTTACATTACATTCTGTAAAGCAAATAGTAAACTTGAGCAAAAAGATTAAAGTAGTACAATAATAGAAATAATTCACTGGGTGGATCTGAGGAAGTGGATTTGAGCGCTTATACTATAGTTGAGTAAATGGATTTAAATGGGTGGATTGACTTGATCCCTTAAACGTCAGTGGAGATGAATTGAGAAAGGAGATTTGAAGATTGTGAGTGGATCGATTTCAGTGGAGGAATTTGACGAGTAAAAGCGGGAGTGGATTTGAGCTGGTGGTTGTGGAGACGGTAGATGTCAGTGGGTCATTGTGATTGAGTAGAATAATTGAGCTAGTGGATTTGACAAGGTGCATTTGATTGTGTGGGTGGGAGCAAGTAGGTTGAAGTGGGTAAGTGGGTAGAGTTGAGTAAGTAGATTTGAATAAGTAGACTTTGGCCAAATGTATTAAACTGTGTGGTTGTGAGCAGGTATGGATTTGACTGGATGGGAGAGAGCGGATGGATTTGAGTGGATGTATCTGAGTCAGTGGATTTTAACTAAATGGAGATGATTGTGTGATTGCAGTTACATAGATTTGAATGGGTAGATCTGAGTAGGTGAATTTCAACCAGGTTGATCTGACTGTGTGATTGTGAGCAGGTACATTTTGGGGAGTTGGAGAAACCTAGCACATAAAGAACTTAGATATAAGTTGATGGATTGAATAGGACAATTTGAATGGATATATTTAAGGGCATGGGTTTGAGTTGTGAAAGCAAGAAGGTTTCTTCGAGTGGGTGGATTTAAGTAACTGGATCTGACTGTGGTAGTGTGCAGGTGGGATTGATTGCGTATATTTCACTGGGTAGCACCAAGCAGGTGGATATACAGTAGGCAAATGGAAGCAAGAGGGTAAGTAAGTTGGAGTAGTTGAATTTAAATGGGTTGAGGTAATTAGGTAGATTAAATTGAGTGGATTCAAGAAGATGAATGACAGTGAATAAATCTGAGTGGGAGGATTGTAACAAGGCTGTTCTGACTTGTTCTGGTTATGGGCAGGTAGATTTAAATGGGCTGATTTGACCAGATGGAAGCTAGCTGGTGGGCCATAAGGAGTTTACTGTATATGAGTGTGTAAAAGCTAGCGTGAAGACTAGGTGTAACATAGACTAATCTGAGAAGGGGAATTTGACTGGAAAAAAGTGACCATGTCCATTTAAGTTGGTGGATTCAGGCTGGTAAAAGTGTTTGAGTGGTGGAAGCAATTGGTGATTTGAGGAGGTGGATGTAAGGGGGTGGATTTGAGAAGGTTAATTTGACTGGACAGTGGTTAGTCGATAGAGTTAAGTTGGTATTTCCAACACAGAATGAGTTGGTGAAATCAAGCAGTAAAAATTAGCACATAGGTTTGAGTGGGTCTATCCGAGTGGGTGGATTTGTACCGGTGGAAGTGAGACAAATGGATTTGAAACGGTCGATTTGAGAGATTAACTCTGATTGGGTGGAAGTGAGTGGTTGGGAGTGAGAATGGTACTCACAGCACTTGCAGGCTGGTGGTTCCTGTCAGGTCAGGAAATTCCTGTATCTCACTGGCACCATTTAGGGATCTGAAAGCAGATTTCCGAACTCATTAATGATGGTTGTTCTGCTAATGAACACCAACTGAAGCATTACCTGATCAAGTGCCATTCGCATTCCCATTTCAATATTCTAGGAACCACAGCTGGCATACACTTCTGAAATTTTAGGAATCTGTTTATGTACAATGGCTATACTTACAGAGTGTGTAACTGCGGCAAGAACTGGAAGGCAGATCTTCCAACAAACTGGATGGGATTCTCGTAGAAATGACTGAGGGAAGAGTATCAGGGAGAAGATTAGGAGATACTGAACAGCTCTGTTGTGGATCTGGTCTTTTTTAACAACTAACTTATTCGAATTGCATCAGGTTGTTAACTCTGCAGCTGGAAGGCTGTTATAGTGTGATGAGACTCACATGGTCTGCAGCAGCGGGTTCCCCACGAAAGCTCTCTCAGGAATCACCCTGATGTTATTGTTGTGGAAACCCCTGCAAAGAAAAACAGAAACGTGTATGCTCACAAACACACACACACATACGCACACGTGACCGTACAACAATAAGACATTGTACTGTACAAAGGAATTGTGAAATAGCGTAAATCTTATGCTGTAGTGGATGCTTTAAAAGGGGTCTTATCACATCTGTTATCTTGGTGATGTCATAGCTGTGACATCATACAGACAAGTTTATCATTATGGGGTTGTTTTTATATCTCTGTCTTTTTGTCTGTTTCTTCTTGTTTTTGTGTGAATCACACAATCTGCACTTCTGAGCATGTGTGTGTGCGTAAGTGTGTGAGTGCGGTTTGGAAACAGCTGTCCCAGCGAAACGACACTCGAGGCAGACCCACTTCCACACACACACACACACACACACACACACACACACACACACACACACACACACACACACACATCTGCTCCCAGCTTCACATGCATTTCTACCATCAAGTTAAGTGAGTTTTTATTTTCTTTTCCTGAAAGGTAACACGCCAGATGGCCTTCATGAAAAGGGGGTGCTGTGAGCAGATGCATGCTGGGTAATGTTACTCTGGGTTACTCAGGGTTACTTACAGCTCCTGGAGTTTGTTCAGTGTCCGGATGGCCACGGGAAATTCCTGAAGGGTGTTGAAGTTCAGCTCGCTGGAGACAAAATGAGGGAAGGGGGGAAAAAAGAGGGTCATCATAGTAGCAAGTGTTTCAACATTCTCTGCTCTTGGTTTAAGAACCTTTGGCAGTCTGGCAATGACGGTGAGGTGTGGAATCACTCACACCATGTTAGGGCCACATCTGTACTTCCGCACACATACAAAAATTGCCGGTTGGGTCTATATTGGACTAATGACATTTATTTAAATATGACAGCATACTGTACATTTTTTACATTAAAAAAATCTTAAACCTAAATAGTATGTTGTAAAGCTTATATAATCGCACTCATTCATTCATTCATTTTCTATACCGCTTAATCCTGTGTTCAGGGTCGCGGGGGACCTGGAGCCTATCCCAGGAGACTTCGGGCACTAGGCGGGGTACACCCTGGACAGGGTGCCAATCCATCGCAGGGCACACACACACATACACACACACACACACACCCAATCACACACTACGGGCAATTTAGGAACGCCAATTAGCCTAACCTGCATACTGTATCTTTGGACTGTGGGAGGAAACCGGAGTACCCGGAGGAAACCCACCAAGCACGGGGAGACCATGCAAACTCCATGCACACAGAGACGGGAATCGAGCCTGGCCGGGGAATCGAACCCAGACCCTGGGTTATCCATAATCGCATAAAGGCGACAGTGCTAACCACTACACCACCGCGCCGCCATAATCGCACTCATTGTAATATTTTATTGTTTCTATTTTCGACTCATTCTCAGAGACTCATTTGGTAGACGCCGCTTATGAAAGTGTTGATTATTGTGACGTTTTCCTAATGGCGCCACTTATTCGTCATTTATTAAAGGAGTCTCTAGTGTCAGCACTGTGGAACAGTTGAAAGTAAAGCTGTAACATAAGGGAAAATCTTAAGCACATCAGATTTGTGGTTTTTCAACAACATGGCAACCTGATTTTTTATTATTGTTTATTAATTTCAAGAGATAAGGATGGTGAGAAACCAACTGTTTAACTTGTGTTGTGGACATTCCACATCAGTAAATGTAACTAAATGGATAACAATAATACCACTGTTAATTGATAAAAAAATTTTTTGGGGGCAAATAGCTAAGGTATATGACTGACAACACATTTTGTGGTGAATTCTTATATGACAGTAATGAACGACTCATCCCAAAGTACTGACTTACTTATATACCACAGCACTTTGGGATGAGCGTTCATTACTTATAAGTGTTATAAGTGCTTATTACCATGGTGGGATAAGTTGTTAAGGTGGTATAAGTTGTTATAAAACATTAATGAACAATGATAGTACATTTTTTCAGTTATATTTAAGACATTCTGTAGAGTTCAGTGTCCTTGATTCTGGTTATATCTGTTCACTAGGTACAATCTTTTTCATTTTAAGTCTCAAACAGTCTCGAACACCAGCGAGTCCGCATCTATATGCGTCATTATGTTTCGATACTGTAATTTCATCCCTCGTCCTGCTGCTCCATAACATAAGCAAACAGCTGGAGATTGGCTAGTGCGAGGGGAAATCCTCGCTGGGTTTATGTGGTGTTACAGCTGTTCCGCTCAGCATAACTCACCATGACATGACCTTCTCTCGCATACATTACTTCTGCTGCATGCCTTTTATTAACCCTCCTGTAGTGTGCACTAATCATTCCCCAATATCCATACCCAAATGTAGTTGTAAAACATCCCATTCAGAGTAACCTCCACTATTCTATGAAGGCTTTGTGGTCGACTTTGGAGTGTAGCTGCAGAGAATTGGTCGTTGTGTAGATGTCTATCCTGTGGTGCAATTGGTGCTCCAGTTTATCCAAAAGGTGTTCGAAGTGGTTTAAGTCAAAGCTCTGTGTATGACACTTGAGTCCTTTCACTCAAACTTTAACACACCATGTTGAATTGTGCATAGAATCATCATGATGCTGGAACTTTTGCGCTTCTTTCATCAAGTTAATGGAAATTATAATGATATTTGATACAAAGACATGTAGACAACTGTGTCCTTCTAAGTTTGGGAACTAAAATTTGGGCAATAATAAGCCTATAAGGAGTATTAGAATTAGTGATAAGTAGTGATAGTAGAATTAGTGATAAGTAGTGATAGTGATAGTAGTAAACTCAATATGTCACATTAGCTAGGTTTACATGGACAAAATTCTTTCAATTTTCTTCTTCTTTTGGCTGCCCCCGTTAGAGGTCGCCGCAGCAGACCATTTGTCTCAATCTAACTCTTCTCTGTCTAGTACATCATCACTTGTCACTCCAACTCCTGCATGACCTCCCTCATTACATCCATAAACCCCCTCTTGGCCCTTCCTTTTCTCCTCCTGTCTGGCAGCACCATCTTCAATTCTTCAGCACCATTCTCCTCAACTCCTCATCTCTTCAACATGATATACCCCTCATACCTCCTCTGCACATGTCCAAACTGTCTTAATCTGACCGCTCTGACTACTGAGATCTGACCCAAACTACTGTCCCTCTAATACAGTATACTCATGCCTAATCCTGGCCATTCTTGACACTCTCGAAGCCAAAGCAAACCGCAGCATCTTCAGCTGTGCCACCTCCAATTCTACTTTTTTCTTTTTGTCAGCAGCAACATCTCCAAACCATACAACATTTCTGGTCTCACTACCATCCTGTAAACTTTCCCTTTCATTCTGTGCCAAAACCTTTCTGTCACAGATCACTCCTGTTACTCATTTACATTTACATTTAGGTATTTGGCAGACGCTCTTATCTAGAGCGACTTACACATCTGGGCCCGGTTTCTCGAAAGCTTCTTATCGCTAAGTAGTTCTTAAGTTGTACCTTAACCTCTCTCTTAACGTTTGGCGCATTTCCTGAAATGTTCGTACACTGAGTATATCTTAGGTAAGTCACACGTTCGTATGGTTGGTCTGGACCAACCTTAACTCATTCTTAGCGTAGTTTCAGCTCAAGACGCTAGTGGCCGCCACTGAGCAGCAGTCTTTATAAATCAGCGGTGTATGCATGGACATTATGGCACGTTATCAAAGTCGTATTAATGATGGAATATACTGTAGACCTGTTTAAGAATTTAATTTTATTTGATATCAGAACTAATAGAGCGACTTTTAATTAGCCTATTTCATAATGTGACGAATGCATTAAAATGGAAATCACTTTTAATATTAAACAGGTGGCAAACAATTAGGCAGCGATACAGCGTGGTGTTGTGTTAAACTGAAGACATCGCCGTTCGCGGAGCCGTGTGGGTCATGTCAATTTTTCCTTTAGGCAAAACTTCAGCCCTTTTCATATTTTACCTGAGGTGGCTATTTAAAAAATGTTTCGCCTTCCAAGGCAACAGATTATGGAGCTTCTTGACCTGCTCAGATCTGCACTTGCCAGGCCAACATATGCTCTACGTCCCGATGTCCAGCTGCTCGCTGCTTTTTGTTTCAAATGTTTCATTGATCATCAGCCATCATTCATGACTGGATGGACTTTTCTTTTAACACGTTTTATTTTATGATGAAATTTGATTTAGTTAAATGAGAAAATAAACTTGGGAGTTTCAAATCCCACATCCATTTATATTTCTGAGTGATTGTAATGCGTAATACACTCAATTTGACTCGCTGTGAGATGCTGTGTTATACCCCTATCTCACCTGCCCGGTCTCGCGCTTTCACCATAAGTACAGTACGGTTTATCATGATTCAGCACGAGTTTTTGCGCTGTGATTATGTTTCCATCTTTCCACGTGACAATTTAAACATTTAATTTTTTAAACATTCGTTAAAACATGTTTACTTTTTTTTGGCGGTCCTCGCGGAAGCTTGCAGACCTTGCAGAACTTCGCGGAATGTTAGCAGAACGTCGCAGGCAATCACGGCAGCTCACGGTGCACAACATCGCATCTCACCGTGAGACAAGCCGCATTGGTGAGATAGGGATATTAAGCACCGTGAGCCGAGTCGAGTGACCGGCGCCCGACGTTCCGCGGAGATCTGTAAGGTCAGCGAGCTTCCACATGTTAAACATGTTAAATTTTTTGAGTGGAAAGATGGAAAAGTAATCACGGCACCAAAACTCGCGCTGAATCATGATGAACCGCACTTACAGCCACCGTGCTGAAACCGCGTAGGTCAGATTGGGGTATTAAACCTCTACTCTGTCATCTCATTATATTCATTCTATAAGTGCGCTATACAACCCCAACAACTGACATGTTTCACATTGTTTCTGAAGCTGGTGAAGAGTGCTGTCAGCTGTTTGTCAATCAACTATGATTGTTTACCCGGTTCGTTTCACCGCCACTACAAGTTACATGAAAATATTTGCAACAGCTTGGTGATTTAATTTATATATTTGTCTATTATGGCATGCTAGTACTGATAAGTTAACCAATGTTGAAATAAATGTTTTTGGAAGAATTTTGTGCAATGTTTAATTTGCATAGAAAGTGTTGTCTTTCTTAACGCTGTCATGCAAAATGAGTGAAAAAATCGATTCCTGAGCCACCGATGTCCGCTAATTCAGGACCTTCACTGTAGACAGCGCCGCGTAACGTCGGACGTAAGAGGCAGCGACTTAAGAAGACTCCTAAGAGACAGTTTGAGAAATACACGTAGAAAAGTAATCACTTAACGTAAGATCTTAATAGTCTTCTTAGCGCGCGAAGAGTGTGCGTTATCGAGAAACCGGGCCCTGAGGAGTTGTGGGTTAAGGGCCTTGCTCAAGGGCCCAACAGTGGCAACTTGTTGGTTGTGGGGTTTGAACCTGGGATCTTCCGAACCGTAGAGAAAAAATTCTTTCAGCCAGATTTTAAATAATTCTGATTAGAGATCTCAACCTAATCATTTAGATGGACACTGTTCTGATAAGGTGTTTGTTGAGATGCTTAAAACATTTGGTTAGAAGTATAACTGAAGAAGAGGGGGAGGTTTCACATTCATTCACACACTACGGGCAATTTGGGAAAGCCAATCAACTTAACCTAAATGTCTTTGGACTGTATATAAACACTTTTTAAACATTATAAGGATATTGCTTTTAGATGATCGGCCGGGTTATTATTGGGAGGCATTATGAATATGTAATCTCAGCACATGCCCAGTTCTGCAGCGCCTCCCGCCTTTAGAAAGGAGTGGCACAGGGATAATCAGTTAAATAAGAGTTTGTTTGGCAGCTTTCCTCTTGACTCATGAAGCTCCATCCCTGCTCTAAGAGCACTCCGAGCTGAATAGACCTCATCATCCCCGTAATTATCGCTCTCATCCCTCAGTGCTAAGTGCAAGCTTTCAAAGCAGAATAATCGTTTATGTATTTTAGCTTCTTTTTTTAAGGGGAAGCTGGAAATCTGCCAGAGTGTTTGAAGTGCAGAGCAGAGGCAGCGCGGCCTTGGCCCACGGCCACACACACTAAAACACTTGCTCGATTTCAGTGTGTGTGTGTGTGTGTGTGTGTGTCCAAATTTTTATAGACATCTGTGACAGTTTTGACACTGTGGGAACAAATTCCATTTTTATTGTAAAATGGAGAACACTCTCTGGCTTAAATTATCCTCTTTCATATCAATTTGCCAAACTACTGCTAGTTTGTTTGCAAGCCTTGTTGCTATAATGCTAGTGTGTTACCCTTTTAACTATAATGTTAGCTAGTTTCTTTATACTGTATGTTAACCTGTTTACTATTAAGCTAATTGTTTATTAGTATGTGAATTATAAGGTTAATTTGTTTGTTTGCTGCTTTACTATGAAATAGTTTTGTTTATAGTTTTTTGTTATCTGTTAGCCTGTTTATTATTAAGCTAGTTTGTTTCTTAGTCTTTTTAGCATAATGCTAGTTTGTATGTTAGTCTGTTTACTGTAAAGCTTGTTTGTTTCCATTTAAATAGTTCGCCTGTTTACTAATGCTTACTATTAAGCTAGTCTGCCTGTTAGCATGGCTAGGGCTAGTTTGTTAATTTGTTTTAGCATAATCCAAATTTCTTTGTTAGCCTGTGTACTATAATACTAGTTTGTTTGTTAGTGATGGTATATTTGTTAGCCTGTTTACTAGAAAGCTGTGTATTTCTTTCCAGATCAGTTTGTTTGTTAGCTACTGTAATTAGTTTCTTTGTTAGCCCGTTTACTATAAAGCTAGTTTGTTTGTTAGGCTGTTTATTAAAATGCTAATTTGAATGTTAACTTATTTATAATGTTATAGGTTCATGTGCTATGTTTGGCTACTAGTTTGTGTGTTCGCATGTTTATATTATTGCTAATTTGTGTGTTAATCTGCTCTTTCTTATCCCATATGAATTAGATTTTAAATAAAGATAAAAAATACGTACATTATACGTTTATAATATAAGTGATTAATCTAATCATGGCATATATAATTAATCATTAATCTAAATGTTGTTTAGAACTAATCCATAAATGGCAAGAACTCATTCATTCATTCATTTTCTATACCGCTCAATCCTGTGTTCAGGGTCGCGGGGGACCTGGAGCCTATCCCAGGAGACTTCGGGCACTAGGCGGGGTACACCCAGGACAGGGTGCCAATCCATCGCAGGGCACACACACATACACACACTCACCCACCAAATCACACACTACGGGCAATTTAGGAACGTCAATTAGCCTAACCTGCATATCTTTGGACTGTGGGAGGAAACCGGAGTACCCGGAGGAAGCACGGGGAGAACATGCAAACTCCATGCACACAGAGACGGGAATCGAGCCTGGCCGGGGAATCGAACCCAGACCCTGGAGGTGCAAGGCGACAGTGCTAACCACTACACCACCGCGCCGCCTCATGGCAAGAACTTTTATGTTCAAAACTGGAATCAAAATAACACTAGCGAAGGAAAATTTCTTACAGATTAATGCTAATGAAAGATGCATGTCGCACCACAGTGGCCTTTGTGCATGTAGGCTAGCAGCTCAGGACACGTGTCATATGTTTGAGATGTTCAGAAACAAAAACGCAGCACTTCTTTATTCAGTGCCGCAACTGCTTTCAAATGAACTGATGCGTATGTGTGCGACTCTCAGGGCTCATTGTTTCTATTAAATCATAAAACACCATTAGCACTTCACCAGGCCGTTAAAATTGCAGGTGTGAAAGCTGGAGACCACCATGACTTGAACATGTGCTGAACACTTTAAAGCTTAATCATATGTTACATTAGAGAATTATATATTGGCTCGGAATTCACGGCCCCTTTCAAAATTTCTCATGAAGTTTAATAGTGTTTCTCATGGGACCTTTTTGTATTAAAAAATAATTAATTTCATCCCGATCTCCGAGTCAGTGCACCGAGGAGAAGAACGTACATTTTTGGCGGTGCAATTTGGAAACGACACATGCACTTCCTGAAGGAAACACTGCGCTTTCAAGCAGCAAAATCTTTGAAATAAGATACATTTTAAAAATATTTCCAAAAGATTTCAAAAGCTTAACAGTATTAAAATGTTACCGATCACGATTGAAGTGATGGAGAGAGGAAAGAACAAAGGGCCCGGGTGTGTGTTGAAGTGGAAATAATCACCATATCTGAAGTTGAAAACTAACCTGAGATGAACTCCGGCCTAAAATCCATTAAATTGAGACCGAAATTCATAAAAGCTTGATGAAACGATGTTCTTGCGTGTATTGTAGTGTTGGTTCAGGGATTGTGTCCTAATCAGGGAGTGACTCACTATCCTGGCAGCTTTCCTTCAGATCTGCTCACTGTGACCGATCAAAGCTTCCAGTGAAGGGGTCACTGAGGAGAATTCATCTCAACCTTAACCTCCTTTAACTATTTAATGATAGGTAAGAGTAGGTTTCAGGGGGAAAACAATGCAGGATCGTGTTATAAGAGCCCTATTGTTTGCGTCTAATATGAAACTGAACTTTCACGAGTAAATCAAGTCAGGTTATTTCTGTATTAATTTCCCATCGTCTCACTGAACCTGGCGCCACGCTGAGCCTTCAGTCACTGAAATTACAGGGCCTGATACTTAAAAAAACAGGAAATAGCTTTTTATGTTGCCTTTAATCATTTGGAAAACAAGCGACGATTGCACTTACAGAGTCTCGAGACTACGCAGGCCCTCGAAGCAGTTCTCTCCCAGAGTCTGGATTAGGTTGTTATGAAGATGCCTGAACACAAAAACAGTCATTATAAGTGAAGAAAGCATTAAAAAACCCCAGAGATTATAATCATTAGAGAGCAATCATGTCTTATATAAACAGGCACCACAGCATAGGCAGCTATCAAGTCAGGTTCAAAAGTCTGAATCAACAACTTTTCATATGTCATTTTGTCAGTACGTTTCAGTTCCTTAAGCTACAAAACACGGAACTGTAGTACTACAACACTGTGTAGTGTACATCGTGCTAAAGGTACAGTAAATATTTCTATTAACACTGGAAGGAACAGCAGTTTGTCACCTGTCATGTCCTCTAAGGAGTGGATCGAGTTTAAAGGAGAAATCAAATATTTAACATTTATTCATGATGGACCTTTTTCTTAAATCCAGAGGTTTTTAAGGATTTATTTTTAGATTCTAGTTTACTGGTTTTCCTTGTTTGACTCTCTCGGATGTAAATCATGCTTAAGTCTTCAAATCCAGGATTGGCAAAAATAATAATTAATAATAATTCGCACTTTATTAATCCCTAGGGGAGATTGTAATTTTTACATATCCCAGTTAAGAAGTTGGGGTCAGCGTGCAGAGTCAGCAGGATACAGGGCCCCTGGAATAGATGGGGTTAAGGGTCTTGCTCAAGTGCTCAACAGTGGCAACTTAGCCAATGCCAATGACTTGTTTCCAGTTAAAAGAGCAAGCCCTGCTGCATTCACTGCAATCAGATTTTACAGTCCTCCTACTACGATCTAAACATGTCAGAAAACAATTTGTTGCGCTTACGCAGCCCATTGACACTCTCCCCTATGGCTACAGGAAGGAGAGACAAAAATTTCTCAATCCAAGCAATAAATAAGCACAAAGTGACAAATTTAACTCCATTCAATTGTTAGAGAGGGATGTAACAAAAATTACTCCAAATGTTAAGTGAAGCAATCGAAGGTAGAATAGAAGGTGACGATTTAAACTTTCTAAATGATAAAGAGTGAGAGGTAACAAAAATGACGTCAAATGATACTAAAGGACCTTTCAAAAGAACCATTACCCAGGTTAACCAATACAATACAATACAATACAAACACAGATGTGACCAACATGGCTCATGTTAGGTGATATATAAGGTGGAAGTGACAGAAATGACCTGGACAAAGTGATAGAGTTGGAATGACCAAGGCCAAAAGTAAAGAAACCAGACCAAATATAACAATTTAACAATATAACAAAATGACCCTAGCTATACAACACATACAGATAAAAGTGGCCAAAATGTCCCAGGCCAAATGCTACATGAGGTGGAAGAAGGAAAAGTGACAAGGAGGCAACTAATGTCTAATAAAAATAAATCTGAATTCTAAAATTGAAATGACTTTTAATCTGAAACTTGGTATACCGTCACTCAACGAGTTATTGTTCTTTTGTAAGCTTCTGGCACAAGCTTGTGTTGTTCAGATTCCATTCTGCATTTACAGACAAACAAGCCACCCAAGCAGGACATATAAAGGAAGTGTTTGCTTTACATACAGCACAACGAGGTTGGACAGGTTCCTGAAGGCGTAGTCAGGGATGTGTGTGATGCGGTTGAGGGCGAGGGTCATGGCCTGCAGGGTGGAAAGGTCACTGAGTGCGCTCACTGGGATGTTGGTTAGCGCGTTGTCGTCCAACCACAGGTGGCGCAGAGACCGCATGCCTGAAAATGTCTGGGCAGGGACGTCTGCGATGAGGTTTGCATCCAGACGTCTGAAAAGGAAAGACATAATGTTTTAACCTGATTAATAAACAAATGTATACAGTAATGCAGTAAGGAGCATGCTGGGTGTTTGTTACAGTAGATCCAGGATTCTGTTGAATCACTCTGGGGTTTAGTGCAGAGGAAACGTTCACTTTCACCTCATAAAAGCTCTTTGAAAGTGAACTCTGGCCTTAAGACTAGGGCTGTTTTCTAATCACAGGACACGCGAACAATTTACTTTTGTTAACATATTAAATTCCTTTGAAGCTGCCACTCCCTCAAGAGAGAAAACACACACGCTACCACACACTCCGTCACGGCTAACTGACTTCTGTCAATCGACTCTATTAACCCAGACTGCTTTGTCTTGTTGCCTGCTTTTTTTTTTGTGTTTGTCAGTGTTTTGGTTTGATACCGCACACCACTTGATTTGTGTGTGCGTGTTTGCATGTGTGTGTGTGTGTGTGTGTTTGAAGTCGTAATTAGCTGCTCGAGCTTGGGCTTGTTTAATAGCCATTCTGACACGCTTTGAGTTTCTCCAGCTCTGGAATTGTGAAAGTTATCCTTTAGGAGAGAGAGTAATTAAAGGATACAATCAGCTCGATCGCATGAATACAAAAATAAATAAATAAATAAATAAATCTTCACTGCATGATGTAAAGCTCAGACTGATCACTATGGTTCATTATCATTTTTTAAAATCTAAATCACTCTATTCTTTTTGTTTAGACTTATTATTCATTTCCTTCCTTACCTAGTTGCTTCTTGGGTGTTTTTTTTTTTTCTTGTTTGTTCTCTGTTTCCTTTTTCCACTTATTTTATTCATATAGTAAAATTGTTCTATTTATTTGTGCTTTCTTCTTTTTTAATATATTTTTGTCTTCCTCCTTTCTCATCTTCCCTTGTGTTCCTTTCACTTTTCCTTCTTATTTATTCCTTAACTTCCTTCTTCTCCTCCCTCATCCCTTTCTTTCTCTATCTCCTCCCTCTTCCTCCTTGCTGCTCGTCTGTGGCCTGCCCGTGTCCTCGGTGGAGATGGATGTCCTCCTCGTGTCGACACATTAAGCCTTTGATCTAATGGATTCTGCCCTCCGGATTCCGGGGGCGAGTTGTGATGTATGACAGCGAAGTCGGCCGCGAGCACTTCCTCCACATTCTTCCCCTCCACTGACCTTTCCAACTCGTTCATTCCTCATCTCCTCCCCCCCATCCCTCGTCTTGCTGCTGCTCTAGATTTATTCTAGTCAATTCTAAAAGATTGAAAGCACTCCAGAGAACTGCATTATCTTCCACAAACATTATATCATATCATTTCATCAATCAGTTTGATCGGCTCTGATTGGCTGGAACAAAAGAGGACTTTATTAACTAATTTAATATTGAGGATAAAAAAAAAAAAACCTTGTTGTGCCTTTGTAGGGAAATAATCAACCGTGGTTTTGGTTTTCTGATTGTCTGCTGACGTTTACAAATGTGACAGTTTACAGTATGATTACAGAAAATTAACTTGGAAGCAAGAAAGAAAGGAAGAAACTAAAAATGAAAGAAGCTAACAAGAAGGAAAGAAACTAAAAAAAAGGAACTAAGAAACTAAAAAAGTAAAGGAAGAACAGTAAATAATTATTAAAACAGAACAATCAAAGAATGGAAATACAATAAAATTAACTAAAAAAGTAAGAAAGGATCAACATACAGTACAGTACAACCAAAATGATGAGGGAATTGATGGAACACTGGGTGTAAGAGATAAATAGTTAAATAGTAAAAAAGTTAAATAGTAACGTGTATACTAACAGATCTGGAGATCCAGCCGAAGGAGATTATGCAATAATTTTTGTTTGGTATTGTTTTGGGAATGATAAAAAAAAAAAGTTTTATGATATATAGTCAATTGTGTATGATATACAGTATATTACAATTTAAAAATTTGCTTGAAGTCTAACCAAATATTTGACTACTTCTGCATTTTTAGTGTATTTACCGTGCTCAGAATGGGCCATAATCCTCTAATGGAATCTATTGTAAAGCTTTTTGGCTCCACCTGTTAGCACTCGTCTGCACCAGGCGCCAGTGGACGTCAGCTCCTGAAGCCCTCGCCCGGTAATTAACCCCAACCACATCTTATCATTAACCTAATGGTGTGTTGGGTGAGTATCAGGTTCAGGATTCACCTGGCTGAGTCAGCGCTTCTCTGTGCTACTGACAGGTGTGTAACTCGCTCTGAGCAGATCGCATTCAGCCCGCTGTAACAGTGCAACACAGCAGCAGGGTTCAGGTTCAGCTTCAGAGACGTCAGTAGATTATGAGAACAATGCAGAGGTAGTTAAACTCTCAGTTAAAGAGTTTATCTGAAAATAAGATCAGCTCTAAATGCAAGTCACTAGTGATCAAATGAAATAAACATCACAGCACTTTAGTGACATGACAGCACTAGGTTCTGTAAGCACTCGGGCTCTCTAAAAGCTTATAGGCTGTGTGTGAAAGTGTTTACAAAAGATCAAAGTGATATTTTCTGTTCTGGCAAGGAGTTAAGCATGATGAACAAATAAAATTAATATCAAAATAAAAAAATATATGCAAATTACATAATATTTATCAAAAGTATAAGCATTTAAAAATACAGATGTCTGTAAGTAAAAAGCTGAAGGTACAAATAAAATAAAGTAAAAAAATAAAAAATAGAATAAATTGGGAAAAAAGGAAGGAAGGAAGGTAGTGAAAGCAAGGAAGCAAGAAAAAGAAAGAAAGAAAGTATAATTTAAATGATTTGGTAAAATCAAATCAAAGAAAGCAAGGAAAAATTAATGAGAAATGTTTAAAGAAAGAAAGAATGAAAGGAAGAAAGAAATGTGGAAATACAAAATAATAATGAAAACAAAACCAAGAAAGAAAGAAATTTGAAATACAAATACTACATAAAATAATGCAAACAAAAAGAAAGAAAGAAAGAAAGAAAGAAAGAAATGAAAAAAAAAAACAGAAATAAATGAGGGAATACAGAGAGGTAAATAAAAACAAACTGAAGAAAAATATGAAAGAAAGAAAGAAAGAAAGAAAGAAAGAAAGAAAGAAAGAAAGAAAGAACTAGTGCTAGGCAGCTGCTCAAGCTGAGAGGAAGTTTGAAGCTTTGGGTGCAGAGCCTGAGGTGCAACCACACAGTAGAGTTCCTGTGAAACCTGGCTCATGGAGCCAGTTTGCTCAACATGTTTACTTGATTGCTAGCTAACACTTTAAACGGCGTCTCCTTGCTGTCAAGCTCACGTAGCAGAGGCATGACATGACGACACGTTGAGCTGCTTCCTGCCTTACAGGTGGACTGCTGTGTTGCACCAGCACCTGTTTTACTGCATAGTCTTATAAAGAACATTCATTCATTCATTCATTTTCTATACCGCTTAATCCTGTGTTCAGGGTCGCGGGGGACCTGGAGCCTATCCCAGGAGACTTCGGGCATTAGGTGGGGTACACTTGCTAACTTTATTGCATAAAAGTCTTTTCCCCCCATATTGAACCTTTCCTGCATCGAAATGTGCTAAATAAATGATAATAAACTGATGATGATGATGACTACTCACAGTGAAAGCAGATTGGGCAGTTCCCATGGGTCTTCACTTTCCAGTCTCTCGAGTTGGTTGTTCTGCAGCATCCTGAAAAAATGTAAAAAAAATATTTTAAAAGGTTGTTTGTTAACTGTCTGATTGAAAAAAGCACACACAACACATTATAACTCTAGTGCTCTGTTTTTTGGTTTAAATATTGTTTATTTAAAGTGTTTTCTGTTCTAGTAGGTATTATTCAAATGTTTAACTTGAGGTACAAATTCTGTTAATAATATGTAGAGCATTGTAAACTAGTTATTGTTTATGGAAAAATGTTATGCCTTCACTCATACCAATATTAAAAGAAGCACACTTTGCAGAATTGGTGATGGGTCTACCAAATTATTTAATTTGGGATCACCAATTCTCCTCCCATGCAATGGGTGTTTCTTTTATCATTGGTATGAGTGTCCTGGAGTGGCCTTCTCGGTCACCAGATTTAAAAACAATTGAAAATCTTTGGTGGGATTTGAAGAAGGCAGTTGCAGCACATAAGCCATCAAACATCACTGAGTTAGATGCTTTTTCACATGAAGAATGGGCAAAGATTCCAATCGAGAGGTGCAAGAAGCTTGTCAGCACTTATCAAAAATGCTTGTTAGAAGTTATAAAAACTAAAGGGCACTCCACAAGGTACTGAAGCTGGGGGTTGAATAATCCTTAACTAAATACAAAACTTACAATTTTCATTTGAACTTCAAAGTTAAGTCAACTTCTGTTGTCAAAATAATTCAAATATGTATCAATAAATATTGTTTGTTATTTAACAAGTTTTTTTTTCATTTATTTTCAGGTGAGGGGGTTGAATATTTCTGATTGCAAGTGTAGCTATGTTGCTAACGCGAGCACAAAGATTCCCGGGAATTGCTGGAGGGGGGATTCCCTGAAGAGATTTTGGAGATGCCTGTGGTAGAAAAGCCTACAGCAGCTCATTGCCGACGCATCTCAGTCACTCTGAGAAGTGGCGAACCATGAGGTGACCTTGAAACAAGGAATTCCTATTGCTCATCTGTTTCCAGTGGAGGTGGTGAATGCAGTACCCATAAAAGAGAACCCTAAGGCCCTAAAAGCTGAACTTTCCCATCTTCATTCAACATTGACAATTCCCCTGTGCGTCCTCAGTGGATGGAGAGAATAGAAGTTTTCTCCTGATATTCGGTGTGAAAAAGTACAGAGCACACTATTCGTGTGACTGATGACAAACCCTTCAGAGAGCAGTCCAGACGTCTACCGGCAGGTGATGTGGAAGATGTTTGAAAACATCTCAATGACCCCAAAGAGGCGGGAATCATTTCAGAGTCATGAAGCCCTTATGCATCCCCAAAAGTAGTGGTTCAAAAGAAAAATAGAACCATATGAATGTGTGTGGATTACATAACATTAAATAGGAGAACAATCCCTGACCAATACACCGTGCCTTGTGTGGAAGATGCTCTGTCCTGCCTAAGTGATAGCTAGTAGTTCACCATGCTAGACCTTAGCTAGCTACTATCAGATACCCTTGCATGCTGCAGGTAAAGAGAAAACAGCTTTCATTTGTCCAGTGGGGTTTTACCAATTTGAGAGGATGCCACAGGGAATTTGGGGGCACCGGCCATATTTCAACAGGTCATGGAGGGGACTGTGGGTGATATGAACCTCCTGGAGGTACTGGTGTACCTTGATAACCTCATTGTTTTTGGGGAAACATTAGAGGAGCATAGCGCCTTCTTAAAGTGCTGGATAGACTGAAAGAAGAAGGACTAAAGTTGTCTTTGGATAAATGTCAGTTCTGCTGCACTTCTATCACCTACCTTGGACATGTTGTGTCCAGTGAAGGCATTGCTACAGACCCTTTAAAATTGAAGCTGTAAGGTCTTGGCCGCGTTCTGAGAACATCACTGCTCTTCGCTCGTTCTTTGGCTTTTGTTGCTACTACAGAAGGTTTGTGACGGATTTCTCAAAAGTTTGTTATCCACTAAATCAGCTGCTACAGGGCTGTGGTGTGACTGGAAGGCCCAGTAAAAAGACAAACATTGATTCAAAAAGCAATGAGAGCAAGAAGAAAAAAGGGACAGAGGAGTAAAAGTATGGTGCCATGCTAAAGAACCCTTTGGACACAGGTGGGATGAAAACTGAGAGAGGACATTTCAGACTCTAAAGAAGAGTTTGACAGAGGCACCTGTGTTAGCAATAGCCACTCTTAGACTGTCTTACATCTTGCATATTGATGCAAGCAGAGAAGGTTTAGGGGGTGTCCTCTATCAGAACCAAGGGGATGGTATGTGACCAGTTGCATTTGTGAGCAGAAGCCTTACTCCTTCAGAAAAGAATTATCCTACACATATACTGAATTATCCACATTTGATTTCACTCTGAAGAACCCCCTTAACAGAACATTACTTGTCAGTCACCATACTCATTCTGGAGGGGAGAGTGTGTCTGCAGCCACAGTCCAAGTCATTTGTTATGTGACAATCAACAGAGTTTTCATTTCCACCGAGTCTTGACCTAATGGGCTCATCTAAACATGCCCTGCCAAAAGCTTATTGTAATCTGTCTTCCATACATACTTCACAGCTTCCCTGAATGACATTAGCAGAAATCTCCCATTCTCAGCAAGTAGACCCCTGTATTGGGGAAGTGTGGCATGCAGTCACTCAGAACAATGCATTGCCAACAAAGAAAAACACGCTGATGTGTCTCTGTTGCTGAAAGAATGGGAAAAGCTAAAGTTTAAAGACTCTGTGCTTTATAGGGTCAGTAAACCACCCAACAAACCCATTCACCAGCTATTGTTGCTCCCACAAGAGTTCAGAAGAATTGTGCTCTGGTCGTTACTTGATCAGTCTGGTCATCTAGGTTTTGATAAAACCCTTGATCTGATCAGAGAGAGTTTTTATTGGCCTCATATGAAAGCACAGGTTGAAAACTACTGTAAGAACAGTGCCAGGTGTATTCAAACACTGCCAAAGAGAGCAGCTGAGCTGTCGCATATTAGCAGTGATGGACCAATGGATCTTATCTGCATGGATTTTCTAACGATTGAGCCTGATTCAAAGAACATCTATAATGTAAACATATAATGTACTGACCATTACACACACTATGTTCAAGCCTTTGCCACAAAGGATCAAAAGGCATCAACTGTCGCTAAGGTGCTCTGGGAACAATATCTTGTTCACTATGGGTTACCAAAGAGAGTGCACTCTGACCAAGGCAGAGACTTTGAGAGTCAACTGATTCGTTAACTGTTGGACATGTTGGGGATAAGAAAGTCCAGGACCACAGCCTCAGTGCCTTAACAGAATATTACTTGATATGCTCGAACCCTTGAGGCAAAAGACAAAGGAAAATGGAGCAAACACATCCACCACTGGTACATGCATACAACTGCACGGTGAATGAATCAACTGGCTCTTCTCCATATTTCCTAATGTTTGAGCGTGAGGCTAGGTTACCAGTAGATTTGGCTTTTGGAGTTTTGTGTGATGGAACCTCAACTAACTCCTACCTGAGATATGTCAAAAATATGAAACATGAGTTACAGACTGCATATCAGTTGGCTCAAAGCATGGCACAGGATAAAAATGAAGGAAACAAACAGCGCTATGATCAAAGAGTTCGGTTTTGCCCACTAGGCTCTGGAGATAGGGTTTTGATCAGAAACCTTGGACTGCAAGGGAAACACAAGCTTGCTGAGCGGTGGAAATCTACAGTACTCCTTAAATCACTGAAAGTCAAATTCCTGGTTTACCAGTATTGAGACTGAGGCCCGAGGATGGACATGGAACGGAAAAGTTACTTCATCACAACCACCTTCTGCCGATTGGTCAAGAAGTACGATTAGATCCTGAATAAAACATGAAGACCTCTCCAAATCAAAAAAGGGCAAGTAATTGTCTCAGAGCAAGGAGAGCTGAGAACTATAATCTCCCTACCTTACCAGCCCCTGAAGACAAACGCAGGATGGATTCTGATTCAGAGGAGGAGGTGAGGTTGTTATGAGCTCGAACATGTGCGGCAACATTATGGTACCACAGACTGGTTAGGGAAAGAAAAAAAAACGGGTATTGGTTAAAACTGGGTTGTTTTCTTTTATTTGTTAGTGGGTTAAAAAATACAAGTGATATTTAAATGTGAGGACCACTATGCCAAATTAAACCTTTTAATTTGTTCTCCATGTACAGTTTGTGTCTGTATTTAACTTCAAGCCACTAAGGATTTTGGGTACAGGGATAGGGGACCATTGTTAAAAATTTATTGCATGGGAGTATGTGCTCGCATTAGCAAAATAGCTATATAATAAGCTAACCAGACCTCTCTGCTCCATGCCAGAGACATATTCGGTAGTTACAGTATGGGTATTGTATTAAATAATCTAGTAGACCCATCACCAATTCTCCTCCCATGCAAAGTGTGTTTCTTTTAGTATTGGTATGAGTGAAGTCATAACATTTTGAAACCCAAAGACCTGTGAGGGTGGGCTACATAATAACATTTCAAGGTTAATGTAAATATATGTTTTATGTTACTTTCTAAATAATTATTTAATTAATACTAATGCTAATTAATGTTTTATTAATAATTAACTCTGCTTTGAGATAATGACCATTGTTAAAAGCACTCTGTACATTAAATAAAAATAAATTAATGATATTACACATGCATTATAATAATATACATTACAATATTGGTCATTACATTATTTTCCTTTTTGGTAACATTTTATTTTCCATTTATCATTTGTTGTATAACACATTGATTTAACCTGATTTTAGCACTTTTCCTTTTTTTTGTACAAAGAGATTACCACTCCATCCTCTTCCTTTCCTTCTGCTCTGTTCTCCATTACTACATTTCTTATTATTTCACTCCTTATTTGCTATCATTCTACCTGCATTGTCCTTTGACCTTGCTTTCTCTCTTTCCATTCACCATCCACTTTTCTTCCATTCCACTCAACCATTCTTTTACTTTTCTTTCCATCAACACTCCATTCATGCACTATATGGAGTGTTGAAAGAAAACCCCTAGTGTTCTTATTGTTACAGTCATATTTCACGTCTTTCTTTCTTTCTTTCTTTCTTTCTTTCTTTCTTTCTTTCTTTCTTTCTTTCTGTTGCCTACCTTTTTGGAAAAGGAATTGTTCATTAAATAAAGAGGTGATAAAAAAGAAAAAGAGATGGATGGATCACTGAAAAATGCAAAAGTTGAAATTAGGGAAGTGGAAAATCATGATAAGAAAATAATCAAGAATGAAAAATAGAGAAAATAAGGAACTATGACTGAAAGAACAAGAATCACATCTCATTTATTACAAAACTGAATAGGGTTTTGTAAATGTAAGCTTTTTTCAATGTAAGGTAAGAATTGTATACACTTTTCCTCAGATCAGGGAGAAAATGAAGGAAAGAAGGAAAAGAGAATTAAAGAGTGAATAGGAAAGAGGAGGAACCGCTTGGGTGGGCCGCTGATGTCATGCTTGTAGAACCGGCTGAATAAAAGAGAGGAAAAGTAAGGGAGAAACTGAGAGAACAATGGACCTCAAAGCAAATTATTCCAACATGAGCAAGAGAGAGAGAGAGAGAAAGAGAGAGAGAGAGAGAGAACAGATCTTTAAATTTCACGGCAGACAGCTTTATCACATCCAATCGGCTGAAACCTCTGACATTCGAGAAAAGAGAGACGCCTGTTTCTTACGGAGAATAGACAAGTCTTTGTGAAGGAGACATCTTTATCGAGGAGATGGTGGTGCCACAACAGCCATTGTGAAGCCAGACTTCAAAAAAACGACAAAAAAGAACAGGCCTCTGTTCTCCTGCACTCATTAGAATATAACAACGTTTTTATTCATCCGCTCTTTCCTCTGGACTCCCCGCTCTCCACAGCCCAGTCCATCCTGGCCCGTCCCTGTCCCTCTTCTTCCATCACTTTCATACCCACACTAAAAAGACAAGTTCTCTTTTTGCACAAGATTTTCATCTGAGCTTATAAGTGTAGGATCAACGAGTGCCACAAATGTTTATTCTACTTACCGTACAAGACTTCATGACAATACAAATACAAATCCCAAATAGGCTCTGTGCTTCAATCATAGAGAGGCTTCCTAGTTAGGCTGGGCAGTAAGTTTAGGCAGTGGGTTTGTGATTCTGGTATAATGAGGATATCTATCAAGTACTAATATGAGTCCAGTTGAGGAACATCAATGTCCTGTATATTGAATTGTTTTGAATAGTGATGTAAACAAGGGAAAGATGGAGACAGAAAAAAGAGAAAGAGTTGGGGGACCACACAGTCATTAGAATCCTAACACACACACACATTATGATCACACACTTCAGTTATTTTCCATGTATATTCATTGCTTTCCTTTTTCCGTTCTTCCATTTTATGAAAGAAAGAAAGAAAGAAAGAAAGAAGATAATTGATTACATTTTTAATTGATAGATAAATAGATGGACTTAAGATATTAAAATATATTAAAGAAAGAAAGAGAAAAGAAAAAAAAGAAAAAACGTGTTAATAATATTATAATACAGATAGACAAATGGAGAAGGAAAAATCTAAATAAAGGAAAAAGTCAGTGGAGTGATATTAAATTATATTTTAAAAATGAAAGAAGAAAAGAAGGAAGGAATGGAAAACTAAAGAACAAGAAATAAAGATGACGGATGTCATAAGATGATTGTTACTGTATAAGATCAGATGTATGGATTAATAGGAAGCGGTATTTGAGAGAGAGGACAGGAGAGAGGACAGCGCGAGGAATAACTGCACAAGCTCCCGCCGCAACTTCATTCCCACACCAAGTCCGCCTTCGCAGCCCGACCACTGAATCACAGCCGACGGACGACAGTGAGGAGAAGCACCGTCGAGGGACCGTGCAGAGCGCTGCCTCCACATGCTCTGTTCTGCCACTCCGCCCACCGCCACCTATCGTCAGCTGTGTGCCCGCATGCTAGCGTGCAACTTCCCCCGGACCTACACGTGCACATCTTTCCTTTCCTTTCTTCTAATCCTTCTTCCTTTAACCCTTTCCTTCCCCATTTTTTCTAAATAAATTACCCTTTTTCCCATAAGACCTCGCCTCGTGTCTGTGCTTCATGGTGCCACCTGTGAAAAATGGGTCAAACCCATTACAATAGATAGAATTGTAGATAGATTGTATCGGCACTAAATGGGAGGGTTGTGTCAGGAAGGGCATCCGGTGTAAAACCCATGGCAAGTTGTGTGTGGATCTCTTGATGGAGCAGCCAAAAGAAAGTTTTACCCAGTAGTGGAGTTGATTAACTACAGGGATGTTTGTGTGTCACTTCATGTCTGTATCTCACACAGAGCCCAGAGCGAAACATTCAGGGTTTGTGCTAACCCTCCTATGGAGATTTGTATTTAAAGTTTGCCCTTTGTGTGTGTGTGTGTGTGTGTGTGTGTGTGTGTGTGTGTGTGTGTGTGTGTGTGTATACACATACAAGATTTTGAGGCCAGTGAGTCCGCGGAGGGCTGAGCCGCTGATGTGTCTGAGCTGATTCCCAGAGAGACGTCTGCAAAGGAAGAAGATCGACAGTGAGTCGCACAACTCTGACACCTTTCCCAGATGTGTGTGTGTGAATGTGAGAGAGAAAGAGAGAGAGAGAGAGAGAGAGAGAAAGAGAGAGAGAGAGAGAGATATTATTCGTGTCAGTTGTAATTACAAAGCTTTTTCTCTTTCTCACTCTCTCTAAAACAAATGCATACAAACGCATATGCTTTCTCCATTTCACTTTTTTATTTTCTCCATCCTTCTCTTTTTTCTTTTCCTTATTTTTCACATTCTTTCTCTCAGAACATTACAGTATCTCTGTACTTGTCTGTAACTCCGGTTTCTCATATTCTTATTATTTTCTCTCAACTCCTTCAATTATTACTTATGTTTCTGTCTTTCAATCTTTCCATCACTTTCTCCATCTTTTCCCCCGTTACAGTCTGTCCATTTTTTCGAAGGTTTAATTATTTTTGTCTCTCCTGCACTGTCTACCTCTACCTGTCTTGCTTCTTAGTATGTCTCTCTTCAGTCTTTCTCCTCATCCTCTTATCCTCGTTACTCTTTTCTCTCTCCCTCACATTTTCGTCTCGCTCTCTGTCCATTTCCCAGTCATGTGTCTGTCTCTCAATGCCTCTGTTTCTCCCAGTCTCTTTCTCAGTGTCTGTTTTCTCCTAGTATTCTTTCCTGTTAATTTCTAAAATGTCTCTCTCTCTCTCTCTCTCTCTCTCTCTCTCAATCTTTCCTTCTCTCCATCTCTTTCCATCACTGTCTCATGGTCTAGCTCTTTCTCTTTGTTTGTCTTCCTTTGTCTTGCATGATGTATGTGTGTGTGTTTCCCTTGAAGGCAAAAGCACAATATCCCCAAAACGTTAGAGTTTCTTTTCTGTCACTGCACATTTGGACTCCATAAAGATCAAAATTGAGTAAACACACACACACACACACACACACACACACACACACACATGATTTTTAGTAGCTGACACTCTGGGCCATGCCAAACCACAATAAATTTAGGAGTGAACAAAGCACCATCTCCCCAACACACACACACACACACACACACACACACACAAAACACACACACACACACACACTTTCATTAGTCATAATATCGAAACATTTGTTTGAAATGAGAGGAGTGATGAGATTCAACGGGCGAATGTCGATCAGCACTAACCATAGCAAAGAAACTTCAAGATGAGATCTCATGTTAATCGTTGATCTGCAAAGGTGTCTCAAATGTGGCTCATTACCTTTAAAGCTCAGAGCTTTACATTTGTCTTGTGTGCAACTCACATCTGCAGAAATGAGCCGTCGTTGACACTTGAATGAGATTTTCTCAATCTTATCAAATGTGTCTCAAATGTGGCTCATTACCTCTAAATTTACATTTACATTTAGGCATTTGGCAGATGATCTTATCCAGAGCGACTTACATTTTTATCTCATTACACATCTGAGCAGTTGAGGGTTAAGGGTCTTGCTCAAGGGCCCAACAGTGGCAACTTGGTGGTTGTGGCGTTTGAACCTGGGATCTTCCGAACCGTAGTCTAATGCCTTAACCACTGAAATCTCAGAGATAGTTCATATTTATCTTGTGTGCGACTCACATATTTTTTGTTTCCCCAAAGCTGTGTTTCCAAGTATACAGTAATTGTAAACTGTTAATTTGAGTTTTCTAATATGTTCTGATATGATCCTTTAAAAAAGAATTTAGCTTAGTTATGTGTGTATTGTTAGTTAGAATGAAATAGGATTGAGGTATTTATATTGAAGAATATATTCTGCTGAAAATGTCACTCTATATTCCACAATCCTGACTCATATACAGTATATTTATTATTTATTATCTTATTCTTCACTTGGATCGGTGAAATGAAGATATGTAGATATGTAGGTTGGTAACAACAAAAGTCAGTTACAAAATTGCTTTGTAATAGATAAATAATTTATTTCGAAATCTAGCTTGTTTATTTAAAAAAAATCCAATCATCTCCAATAAAGAACTAAAATACAATATACAGAATATTTTTTTACCGAGAAGTGAAGCAATGAGATAATGTTTGTGTTCAGTGATTTCTGTATGCACTTATCATTTAAGACCAAACCTATTTTTGATTATACATTTATGACCAAATGTTCAACATTTTTTCATGGCCATCCCAATTAAGCCTACAGTACATATACATTGTAATAAAGACATAATTTTCTATAATTTCTCCCACATATGCTTCAAGTCTTCAAATGTTTAAGTGGCCACTGTGTTAGAGAAATGTGCAGGACATCACCAGGCCTCGTTCTCAAGTAAAAAAAAAAAAACACTTTATCCATCATTCATCCAGACCTTTAGGTGACGGTAGCGCACCACCTACTTTGCCTACCGCAGATAAAAAAAATGAAGAAGACCAAGAAGACAAAGCGGATGGTGAAGGTGGGTTTTACTTTTTCGCGCCAAATTTAAAATTTAATCATTTAATTAAATTTAATCATTGTTGACAAGGAGTCAAAATGTTGAAAACCACAGAGTCTTTGGTTAAAACAAAACAAAACTGTGGTATACTTAGCTGAAATTTACACAGCTTACGTTTGTTCTTAAATTGCAAAAGGGATTCAAATGCTACCTGTGCAGGTGAATTAGCATCTCCAGGTAACTAACATTTGTGAGGTTAATTTTTTTTTAATGGTTAAAATCAGTCAGCTGTCTACCGTATTATTCTTAGCCTTTTTTTAAATAGTTATTAAATTTTTCTTAATGATCAGTTTTTGAAAACAAGTAGTTTTATTATAGAGTGGTTAGTGTTTAACAGTAGTTACCAGAACATGTACCTTTAGAGACATCAGTTAATTATATTATATAAATTAAAACCAATGTGTTTGTTTGTGGAAAGGTTCACAAACAAACACACGGGAGACCAAGAATGCAGGAGAATGTTCCAGAGTCTCCATCAGTCAAGTAAACATCAGCCCATGAGCAAGCTCAAGCCCATCTCTCAACCTTCTGAAACATGGGAATGAAGTAGTTGAATGGTGTTTAGGTAAATCTCAAATGTTTTAATATATATATATTTAGTTCCATTAGATACTAAGCAACTCCAGGAGTTGAAGACTTTGGACATCCACCACATGGAAGAATGATGTAGCCGGTGAGAGAGAACTTTTCCTGGCATTGGTCCGTTCTTGTAGCCCTTACATACAGCAAACAACCAATTTTCCTTGAAAAATTTAAAATTTTCCTTTAAAAATTCTGTCAGGTTAGCTGAGTATTATTAAGAAAATAATTTCAAAAACCCTGTCAGGTTAGCCAGCAGTGAGAATGTTAAAGATCCTCTCAGAAAACCTGTCAGATTAGCTTCTTTTAGCTTGTCAACTCTGCTGATGTTAGCAAAGAGTGTCATGATAATGTCGTATGCTAATTGCCAAGCATTAGCAGTGATGACACAAATTCTCACAGGACCCTGCTTAGCTTATTTTAGCCTGCTAACTAGGCTGATGTTAGCAAAGCGTATTACTGAGAGTATAAATTTGGTGACTCCTTTCTAGTTAGCTCAATAACTAACTGGCTAACATTAGCAGGAAAGATTTCGCTTAATTTTTTTTATTTTACACACAATCAAATGCAATGCAATGCTTCAACAACTGTTTATGATCTAAAAAAAAAAAAAAAAGGAAGATCAGATTTTATAATAAGATGGATAGATGTCCAATAATAGAAGAAGTTAACAACACTTAACAAAAGTCATTCTGCGGATAAACAGGAACAAGACCCAGATGATGGAGAACATATTTGTGGAACAATTATCCTGGAAGGCTAAATAATCCATCTGAGAACTATTTAAATTGTGACAAAGAAAAAGGACAGAAGGAATGAAATAAGGGATATAAATAAAGATGCATGGAGTGGCTAGTAGAAATTGATGGAGTAATTTTTTAGAAACTTTGGAAAATAATTGAGAAGGAAAGAAGAAAGGTGGGGAAAATAAAAAATAAAGGATGATGATGGAGGGACACTAAAATATATATTTTTTAAAAATTATTATTGTAAAATTTTTGTTAAATATGTACTGTAGACGTACCCAGAAATCGTAAACTTTACAGACGACGACTGGATGAACCACATCTTCAAATATTAAGTGTTAGAAGATTTTTTTTTAAATGCACTTCAAAAAGAATCTCAAATATAAAATGTACTAATATTCTATTTTAATTTATTTATTCATTTATTTAATTTAAAATCCTGTCAGGTTAGCTAATCATAGCCTAGTATTAGTATTAGCAAAGACATTTGAATATGACTTCAATCTTTTCAGCATAGCTCTTCATGTAAACAGCCTGAAAATGACTGAAATCAGAATATAGAAATTCCTGTCTAGTTAGCTCATGTTAGCTAGCTGACATTGTTCGTCCTCCTCAAAAATGTCTATAGGTTAATTTGCTAGCTTGAAAAGTGATTAATATTATTTATTTATATTTAATTTAAATTATTTATAAAAGTTTATTAATATTATTTATTAATAAATAAATTAATAAATAATATTATGATTTGCTAGCTTGAAAAGTGCAACTGCAGACATGACATCTGGTAAGGTATTAGCATTTATTAGCATTGTTTTAAGCCCGCTCATTCAAATCCACAACCGCTAACCTCATGACTCAATCTCAAGCTCTAACGGTCTGTATCACACACCAGCTGGAAGAATTACAATTCTTACTCAACTGGGACAATTCTGTTTTTTCTGTTTTGTTGTGGTTAATTTTTTGAAAGCGCAATGCTAAACTGTGTTTCTCTCCAAACCATAAAACACCTTCATCATTCAAAGTGTGAGGCAGATCCCAGTGTTTCCCACATTTTATGACCAAATCTGCATAATGACATAAATATTTTTATAAGAAAGGCAATTTTTTTTTTTTCAAATATGTCATTTAAAATGACATATTTCACATTTTAGAAGCTTCTGATATTAGCAAGGTTCTGAGAGTTCTGAGAATTAAGGACGGATTGTTAGAATTAGCAACACCCACCCTACCCGCCCCCCCCCCCCCCACCACCACCACAATGCTAGGCATCTGTATTCTCTTAGACGGCTCATTGGGGACCAAAATACCATAAAACTTTAATCATGTCCCTCATTTTTGGGGGCTTAATTCGCGTTTGTTTGTGGAGAGGTAATTGCACTCGTAACCGAGGAAGAGTATTGTGTGCATGGGGGGAAAAGAAAAATAAGATCCTGTCAGGCGCTTCGCTTCACTCCAGCCTCAGTTTCCCTCGATGCTTGGCTGCTGCTCAGTGGAATCTGGGTAGAGAGATGTCTGTGTGTGTGTGTGTGGTGTGTGTGTGTGTGTTTTTCCACGCCAGCCATGATCCATGTGTATGGTGCTTGTCATCCGATCATAACACAGATCTTTATTTATTGTACTTTACTGGACAACTATTTGTTGACTAATTCTCCCTCGCAGCTAGGAACACATTTGTTTTACATTTAATTTTTCCCCATCACATCAAAACTGGACTGTCAGGCTCAGTGGGAAATGGACTGGCTCTTCACCTTGTCTTTTTAAAAAAACATACACATAATAAAGTACACCCTGTCTCTCAGACACAAAAGAATTAGCGTAATGTGAAACTTGCACTGGGAATAATATTGTGCTACTCTCTGAGCATGCTCAATTACGCCAGCGAATTCAGTGACCTTTTAAAAGCCGTACTAAATAAAATAATCTGTCTTGTTTTATTAAGCCGTAAATATGAAGGGCGCTCAAGTCAGACTGCATCTTTTGATGGTACAAAATAACAGAACACAGTTATGAGAGTTAAAAACTCCATCTATTTCTCTATCATCCCCTGCTACACTGATGCTCCTATACCAGTGATTGGATAACATCAAGGTAAAAAGTTTTCTCAGTACGCTGGAACCATGATCAGATTGCTTAACATCTGAAATGCTGACCTCCTACAATCCTAATCAGGAGCTACATATCAGGAGCTATGTATTACAGTTGATACTAACGTCGTCCATATCAAGTGTTTTATGGGTTTGTTAACACCTCTGGTCCGGATACAGAATGCCAATCTGAAGCCATGAAAACAAAGAAAGGGCGTTTTTATTTTATTGCATTTGCATCTAAATAGCATCTGTCAATACACAGGTTATGCAAAAGCGATTCTCTTCTTCTTTCTAGGGTCCTAGGTAACAAGCAGGGAGCCAGATTGTATTCAGTGTGACTGATTCCCTGGTACTTTGCTTACAAATCTTCGATCAAATGGTCTTAATTATCTGATGAGATCACACTGTTGGTATTTTAGCAAAGAGTGGAAAAATTGAGACGCTGTCCTCGGGCTTAAATGGCTTTTAGACTTTGGAATGGAAATGGAAAAAAACATTGCTTTTCCTTGCTGTGAAACTGAAAGTGCTCGCATATCCTCAGAAAGATGGCTTTATCGTCAGTGTGACCTTTGACCTCAGGTGAAGAAGCCATGCGTTTGGATTGTCACGTAAAAGCGTCTGATCCAGTCCGCAGTGTTCCCACAGTGTGCAGGTAATAAATTCATCAAACACACAAACACACACTCTATGGCTGCCAGCTGCTTACTACTAATCTTAGGCAAACAAAACAGCGTGAATTCATTTTTAATATGCAGTTCATCCTGGTCAGGGTTATGGTGGATTCCAAGCCTTTCCCATGCACCCTGGAGTGAGGTGGGATTACATCCTGGAAAAGATGCCGGTTCATCTCAGGGCACCACATACTCATTGACATATTTTTGGGAGGTAAGAATAAGCTGGAAAACCTTGATGAAACCCATATGGACACAGGTAGAATATGTGGCGATCCAAATGGACCATAACATGAACATAAAAAATTTACATCAGTTTAGTCAAATAATAAGAATAAGTAAGGTTAGAACTATGACAGCCTAGTTGGGAAAGTTGCATATAAAATAATTTTGCATATATTTTGGGTGCATTAAATAAAATAATTAATTAGTTTTGTTAACAGATGACTTGATGTCAATTGTCACTGAGATTAATATTTAGGATACAGACACTATTAATAGCAAAGATAAGTTTTATTCAGTCTCTGCTTTTCACTTTCTGGTTATATCAGATTGAATTTTAAATCCCTGTGTGGCTTGTGTTCCAAATGTTTGTCTTTATTAAAAGACGTACTGTAAATCTTACATAATGAAGAGTAAAATATTCATCTTTCTTTAAAGGATATTTTATGAGGCATCACGTTACCTTCCACCTCCAGGGTCCAGGTTCTATCCCTGGCTTAGGTCTGTGTGCATGTTCTCCCTAAGCTTGGTGATTATTCCAGTTTCCTCCCAAATCCAAATACATGCAGATTAGGCTAATTGGCTTTCCTAAATTGCCCATCATGTGCGTATGCACGTGTGAGTGTGTAGGTTTCCTGGGATAGGCTCCAGGGCCCATGCGACCCTGTATACACGATAAAGCGGTATAGAAGATGAGTGAATAAGCATCTTGTCAGGTTCATTTTTGTAATTGAAAAAAGTCTTTTACACAAATTATGTTTAGGTTTAAGTAAATACACTACCAGTCAAAAGTTATGATTAGGGACACATCTAATTCTGTGGCCGTTCCTGATTTCAATTTTTTTCTACACTGTAAAACAAAGCTGAAAGCATCGAACATATGCAATAATCCCCTTTAAACCTTCTCCTTCGGCTCTGTGAATCCTTCATAATGGCACTAATCTGAGGTGCTGTTTGTTAATTGGTGATTTCTGAGGCTGGTGACTCTAAATGAACGTCTCCTCTGCAGCAGAGGTAAGTTTTGGTCCTGCTTTCCTGGAAAGGTCTTCATGAGAGCATTATGAAGCTTGATTGGTTTTTGCAAATACAATACTGTTCTTTCAGAACAGCTGACCTTTGTGTTAAAATAGCAACTGACTGTTTTCACAGTCTTGAAATCTCCAGTAAAAAACATTGAAGGTGTGTTCAAACGTTTGACTGGTTTGTGTGTAAAGGACAAATAAAAAAATATATATTTTAAAGGAAAAAAAGCGATGCCGAAAGCGGCAAATCAAAGACGGGATCTAATAATATTTAATTATAGTTAATGAATGTGAGGATGAATCAGAGCTGTTGGAGGCGGAGACGTCATTAATGACAGGGACACAAGTTCAAAAGGAGAAAGGAAGGGGCGATACAGATGAGAGTGAGTCCTGTACACTCTCCCTTTAATCTTTTATTGATGTGGAATTTGTGGCGCCATATTCAGCCTTTTGTTCCAAGTTTCTTGCTAATTATTAGGTTAAAAAAAATAGGTTTATTTTTTTCCTTAAAACCTCTTTCTTTTAACTTTAACTTTTTTTTTGGACCCCATTCTTTAAAGGAAGAAATAGCATTTATATGTATTCACCACATTGTAATGCAAAACCAAAGCATGCAAGATTATTGTTGATTATCACTAAACCAGACGGAATCCTAACATTGGTTGAGCATTGTAATGATGTTGCTATAAGATCCACCTTCGGGACAACATTTGGTCAGGATGTTATTGAATGTTAGACTGACTGTGATGAATGAATAGAGTGACTTTTTAAATGGATGATCCAAGCACAACTTTGCAAATTGCAACCTCAAAACAACGAAATTGTGACCTTTATTTGAAGAATTTAGGCCAATTGCCATCCATTTGCACAATGACCACATGCATTGTCCCTTGAGTTTATTACAGGATTTAGAACTCCAATCACAACAACACAACAGAAATCCAATCAGAACAGCTTCCTGAACACAGCATGTGTATCTCATGTCAAGCATTTCTTGGGCAAGGTGCATTTTACCTCCCAAATTCTCCATTCATCCATCTAGGAACCTCTGTTGTTTAACTAGGGACTGTGGAGGCCAGTGGTGATCATTGTATTTATTCCCAGTTTTACAATTGTGGTAGAACTCCGTCCAACATTCACACGTGCATTCACTCTATGTGCAATTTGGGAACGCCAATTAGCCTAAAATGGCTGTTTTCAGAAACCCACCAAGCACAGGGAGAACATGCAAACTCCATGCACACAGACCCTGAAGATTTTTTTTTACCCTGAGGTACAGTAGGAATTGAACCTGGTCTCTGGATGTGCAAGGGAATAGTGCTAACCACTAAGCCATCTTGCCACCAAGCTCCGCATCCATTTTCAAAGAACATATCTCAGACATGGCGGTACGGTGGTGTCGTGGTTAGCACTGTCGCCTTGCACCTCCAGGGTCTGGGTTCGATTCCCCGGCCAGGCTCGATTCCCGTCTCTGTGTGCATGGAGTTTGCATGTTCTCCCCGTGCTTGGTGGGTTTCCTCCGGGTACTCCGGTTTCCTCCCACAGTCCAAAGATATGCAGGTTAGGCTAATTGGCGTTCCTAAATTCCCGAAGTGTGTGATTGGGTGTGTGAGTGTGTGTATGTGTGTGTGCCCTGCGATGGATTGGCACCCTGTCCAGGGTGTACCCCCCCTAGTGCCCGAAGTCTCCTGGGATAGGCTCCAGGTCCCCCGCGACCCTGAACACAGGATTAAGCGGTATAGAAAATGAATGAATGAATGAATGAATATCTCAGACATTGTGTTTTTTTGATTTACATTTTAATATTTTAGTAAATTGCTGTTGTCTAGTATATTTTTGGTGCTTCTTGTTATGTATGCGTATTTGCAAGCATCAACAGCTTTTCCCCTAATGGTCCTGTGGTTAGCACAAGATGCCCTCATGTCAGAGATCAGCACCTAAATCATGCTCAGGCCATCAGTTTGGTATTAATATTGTTATAATATAATGTTTTTCCAACATTATGTTAGGGGCATTCCTTCATCATCCTATCATCATTTATTCAGCTTTGTTCTAACGTCGTTTCCTCAAAGTCATTCTAACCTTGATTCTAATCTTCAAAAACAGATTAAAACCTGCTAGGAATGAATCCATCTAAACCTATATAATAATTATGGTTTTTCCGGGCCGGTGACTGTATCTTGTTCTAAAATGCTCATTGTGTTGCTCATTGTATTATGTGATGATCAGTGATATTCTTGCTGAAAACCTGCTGTTAATCAGGTTGTAACCTTGAATGTTCTGAAGCTTGTGGCTTGAAAAGTGTACAAAATATGATCAGATCTGTGTAACGGCTTAGGCTTTCTCCTTCCACTGGATGCTTTAAGCGCCTTTTCGTTTTAAATCTTCAAAACCTTCACAGCTTGATTGGATTTGGAGAAAGCTAAGCTCAGTGTTTGCTTCAAAAAAACTATTTAGGGTCTTTTTATTTTTTTTTTTTAAATAAGAAATTGTACTGCGGTCCAAGGGATTGCAAAGTCACGAGTTGAATTCCGTCACCTCCACATTGTTCCTGCTGAGCCCTTGAGTTTATCCGAGCTTGTGCTCTGTTCTGTATTTCGCTACTTTATTCAATACCCACTTCTGTCTTTCTCTACAGTGTGAATATCAGTGTAAACACGGTTCAGATCAGAACTGAAGTCTCCTAAACACAAACTGCGCTTGAGTGTGAAGTTGTTAAATATGGGTTGAATTGTTTTAGAAAGCCTGTTGGTCTAAAATTAAACATTTCAAAATGTAATTGTTAAAATATTGCAACGTGTTTTTGAAATGATCCTTTCCTGCACGCTAGCATGCGCTACTGCAGCGGCTCGCTAGCCTGCGTCCTGCTCGAGCGGTCTGTTAAAAATATATTGTAAATATTAATACATAATAAATATGAATACAATATGCTTCTTCAATCTTCTGTGTTGATTATGCAGGAAATGTGAACCATAGGCAGATTGTATGCCAAGCGTAAATGCTCACACACACACACACACACTGGATTTTGGGACGAAACCGAAATGCCTGGAGGAAAGCACAAGGACCCACAGATCAGATTCGAACCCCCAACCTTGCAGCAGTAAGATGCACTGTGGACTGTACTAACCATTAAGCCACCGTGTCGCATATAGCAGTAATAAGCTGATTAAATGATTATATCGATAACGTCCTCATAAGGATAGAATGACAAATGTGTGTGTATATACATCCATACACAGCCTTTATCTGTGCGCCACACTACTGAATAAGAAACGCTACAAATGATCATGTGTGTGTGTGTGTGTGTGTGTGTGTGTGTGTGTGTAATTTGCTCCATATGAGCAGAGCTGCTGGGTTATGGTTTATTATGGCAGGACTCGGGGTGGGAAACTGTCCAAAACACTGCGGTAGGTTTTAGACACACGCGCGCACGCACACACACACACATACAAACACACAGTCACCTGCCCTGACGTGCGTCAATCAAAATTCTCTAACAGCTCCGTGAGATGAAGGTGCCCTTTGACCTTTTAACAAAAATAATTAAAGCTCATGTTAATTTGAGAGTTGAAGGTAAACGGGTCAGGATTATAAACGATAATAATAATGTTTATGTATATATATTTAATCAATTATTTTTCTTCCAACCTGATTTATATTGTCGGACGTTTCCTTCTTTCCTTTTGGGCCAGGAGTACAAAGTCTTTCTTGCTGACATGTAATGGAAGACTGTCACTCAGTTTTATTCATTCACTGAGTATGATAAAGGTTATTTCATAAAAAAAAAATTATAGCATACATAAGGTATATCATCTGCAAATCTCTATCATTTTCAAATAAACGGGTCTGTACCCTAGCAGGAATCTCCCATATTTTCAGGTATGAGTTCAGACTGCAAGTACAATATCATCCCTGTTACTGTCAACTTTGGAGGTTTTTCAAAACTGGTAGAACAATTAGTGCGTTTTAACATCTGTGTGTCTCATTGTTCACAATTACGGGGTCATTATTTAAGACTTGTTATGTCTACAATGGTCATGATGTCCTCATCCTTTGTCTAGCTTTTCTACAATGGTCTAAAGATTTGCTCATCTATGGACCACATCTTCCAGTTGATGTTCCTGTTTAGATAGAGGTGCAAAACATAAAATGACAAGACAAGAGTCTAGAAATAAATTAGAATAGGAATAATGAAATAACGGTGATATTATCAAGATCTATGTGGCCTGCGTAGATGCCTGCAATAATAGGGAAAATGATTTATCTACCGCAGAATGTTTCGCGTTACTCCGATTTTTCACTACGGCCCAAAACTGTAAACATAGTTTTTGTGTGAAAATACACAAATTACACATGTAAACACACACTGAGCAGATGTGAATTCCGAACCGGCGTCCGGAACGTGATTTGTGTGTTTTGCCGTGGCGTCGTGTTTAGCGGACGCTGAGGGTGAAGGCGCTGTGTATTTCTCGCCTGATTAAGAAACGCTGTCATTTACCTCCCATCGTCTCCCTGATGAGCTGCCACGCTCGCTCACAATCTTTCCGTCCTCATCAGCTTCTACTAACATCGCTGTCCTTCTTCGTGGTTTGTTCATTTTCAAAGTTGTGAAACTTTGTAAACTTTGGATCTTTTGAGTTCTAAATAATATAAATGACTTCACTCAATCGTCAAACCTCCCAAAGTTCGGAGGGGGGTTGTGTTACTGCCGTTGTGGTCACGCGTATCTGCTTTTTTGTCCGCAGGATAATCAACACGGAATTAAAATCTTCTCTCCGTGGGGCTCTTGTAGTCTTTAGAAGCTGTTCAAATTGACCAAAATTTATTTACAAAAGAGCATTAAAATGAACATAAGTAGTATTTATGCGTTAGGTTTTTGGCAATAGAATTTGGCAAGAGTTTTTCTGTTTTAGCATGTGTGTCCAGTATGACAATCGTAACGTGTAAATGGACAGTAATATAAAGGGATAGTTTGGGTTTTTTGAAGTGTGTCTTAAACCAAAATTGAGGTGCATATAAGTACATTACAATAGATTTTGGACATTATAAATATTTCTAAATAAATATGGTATATGCTCTGCTATGGATTGGCACTCTGTTCAGTACTCCACCTCGTGTCCTAAGTCTCCTGGCATACTGTAGGCTCCAGGCCCCTGCAACCCTGAATAAAGGATAATGTGTTGCGGACAACGAGTGAGTGAGTGAATACCGCACTGTAACAAATTGCTGTAATTTTTTACAGCAAAATTATACAGAAACTTACTGTTTTGCCATTTTACAATTTATTGCTGTAATTTGCAATGCATTATGGGTTATACAGGGTTTTACAAGTGGTAACTGTATATTTCACTGTTAGCTGTAATTAATTTACAGGTAGGAGGTGCTTTCACTGTATCTTTAATATTTTTACAAGAATTTACTGTGCTGTTGCATTATGGTATTGCGCGGGCTGATGTGGTTTGAAATCTGGTGGACTGAAGCACAGCAACAACAGCTGAAGATAAACAACAATCGATTTTTTTGGTAAGTTTTTACTTCCATAAGTATTAATTATTTCTTTTAATGTAAGGTAATTCCTATATATTTATATAACGTTATATAAGTTTTATCATGATATTCTCCTCTAAACGAGGAGAAATACGATGCGTGCCGTTTCAGAAAGCAGCCTAAACTAAAAGCTAAATCGTTATCGTCATGTTAATGTTGATATACTGCAGTTTGTTAGCTTTATTTGCCTTTATTTTCTAGAGAGTATTAGTAGTTTGGCAGGCACAGCATTGCTATCGAAGTGTTACAATTAATTAAAATTTATGTTACATGAAGTGCTCAGTTGTCTTTGATGTTGAAAAACGTAAATATTAACATCGCTGGATGAGTTTCTCTGAAACCTTAAGTATATTTTGTAAAGGAATGTGTCGTTAACTTCTTTTTTTTTTTTTTTTTTAATAATTTTTTTTGTCAGGCAAGCTGAAACATCACGGAACCAAAAGGTAAAAACGTAATGTCATGCCGGTGTTGATGAATGCTGCTTTTTGTTACCGATTTATTCGCCTTACTCTCGATAGAGTATAATTGAAATAATTGCATATAAAGAGACACAACATACTGTATAGACTGAAATGCTGACCATTTTTATTTTTAGGCAAACAGTTCCTTTAACTTTTATTCAACTATTGCTTTATGCTTTAATCTTGAGTTGTTTTGTAACAGCTGATTTTTTATAAGTTTTTCTGTAGTTTTCTTACAACAGCTTTGAATTTGAGTGATTATTTATCAAAATCTTTGTTTTATTGCATTTACATCAGTATAATAGTAAAGTATGGTTACAGTTAAAATAGTTATTTACAGGAATTTCGTAGTAAAATTGTTACAGCTACATCTTGGCTTTTGTTGAATTCACAGGATTTTATTGGCAACTTGTTGCCAGGCAAGTAATTTAGTGGGATTACAAAAAAAAAACCCTGTAATGCCTTTTTACAAGTTTAATTTTATAATCATGTAAAAAAAAACAAAAAAATGCTGTATTCTGCAAACATCAATTTATTGTAAATTGCTAAGCAATATTATACTGTAATCCATTTTACAGCAATTAATGGGTATTATACAGGATTTTATTGGCAACTTTTTTGCCAGTAAATTACTGTAAATTCTACAGTATGTTCTTTACAGTGTGTGTGTGTAGAGCTAAAATAAGTGAAGTGATGGAGCTGAAGTCATTCGACAAGGAACAACTGTGACACGTTCAGAGTATGACATCACGGTGTGCATCACCTCACTGTCACTAACGGAGCGAAGGTACAGACTCAACATATACTGTAAGCTGTGTCTCATATGTCATCTGTGACAGAGAATCGCCACCTCACAGTCTCTACTATGATGTACCTGGGATGTAACAGTATAGGGTGTGTGTATAAAAACCTGAAGGACTGATCACTTGAATCTAGCTACTTAATATTTGATTTATTTTATTTGATATTTGATTTAATTGCCATTGTGCTCAATACAAGAGAGAAAGAGTAATTTATGTTATGTTATGATTGATATTTAAGTGTTTCTATTCATGTTTGCTAAACGGTTTATGGAATAGTGTGTGTTAAACTCGGTTAAATAATTTTGTTTTATTTGTTTACATTTTATTTAACTAACATTTATTAGAAGTAGTGATTGAATTATTATTTATTAGAATTAATGATTTACCTATTACTTATAAGAAATAATGATGTAAAAATTTTTTTTTCATTTAAGGATATTGACCACTTAGTTAAATCTAATCTACAAAGCTGTTAGACACAAGAATTAAAACGTGATTCCAGGGTTGATCCTCATGTCCCCTGTAGTTGGCTAATGGCTTTTTTCGAGTTTGAAGCAGAAGCTGATGTGCAAATTCCCAGATACCGCCATACTGTGTTTTTAGCACAAATTTAACAAATTTTCTTCTGATCTAATTATATATAATATATAATATCTTTATCCATACCATATCTTTGAAAGTGATTTAGCTCTTTGGTACTGCAGAAGCTCCTAATGAGTATCAGCCAAACTTACATTTTTTTCAAGGAACAAAGTTTGTGGGATTTGGCAATTACTTACACTGTACTCACATTCTGAGTGCCAAACTTCATGGATGCTGTGCAGAGCAGAAACAATTCTAACAACCAAGACCTATTCTAATAGTCACTTCAATTTTGATGAGCCATAACTGAAAAAAAAAATATATATATCCCTTTAAGGTGGTCATTAGGGGGATCTGGAGAGTGGAAGGTAATGTTTGGACATTTGGGGTATTTACTGAGGCAGTTTTTTGTTGTTGTTGTTGATGTGTGTCATTGGATGATTGGATAGAATAGTTGGGGATATTTGAAGGAGTATGTTGTAGTTGGTTATGGGTGGGCAAAGGTTTGTGAATTTGCCATAGTTTAAAATGGCAGGACTGCAGTTAAGGTGTAGTCTGGGTAGCTGGTGGTTAATTCAAGTGCTGGGTATTTAGTTGAAGTATTGTAGTTAGACATCCTATTTAAATGAGTAGAACAAGTAATTTGGTGGATGATTTAGCATAGTATGGGGTTTGGATGATTATGCCAGTATGAGTGATAGTTTGTAGTAGATGGTAAAGGATGGCTAAAGTCATTTTGAGCTGCTCGATGTTTGAGCAGCTACAGTTTAAGACGAGAAACCAACCACTAAACCACCACTTTGCATTACCTATTAGCAACAGTAAATAATTCTAAAGCAACTAATTCTCAACTTTTCAACTCCACCTTGCATAACCACCAATTATTTCTGACCACGTTCCCAGACACCCTACTACCACTTCATCTTCTAACTACCTCTAACTAACCACTACATACCCCCTTCTCACCATTATAACCCTACTCAACTACATTATTATTAAAAAGGTAAGTTAGGCTTAAGAAATAGTTATATACATGAGTATTTGCAATGCAATATCAACGACTGTAATGGAAGGAGGATTAGAAAAGAACTTAATATGTAGCCATGTGGGGTTGTTGAGGGTAATTGTAGCTGTTGATTGAGTGGTTGGGGTAGAAAGATTTTGGAATTTGGAAATGCGTACCGTTATGGGTAGTTTAAGGGTATGTAATGGTGTACTGATGTGGTGTGCTGAAGAGGTCACAGACAGGTAGGTTGAATACAAGAATGTATTTGGGAGAGCAGCTTAAGGTAGATTTGGGGGGCTTTTTAGAGTTGCAAAAGCAGCTGGTCTCTCTTGCTCATTCATTCTCCTGCTCTTTATCTCCACTGACAGATTGACAGAAGGAAAAAAAAAAGACATTCAGTATACTGTAGAAAGTAAGGAAGATACAGTAGAGATAAAAAATCCTGATTCATTTTTTTAGGCATCTGCAGCTGTGGGGCTCAAGCAGTGCAGAAGATGAACTAATCGCTTGAATATGAGCCATCTGAGCATCACATGAATGTCAGGATATCATTCCTATATTTCTGTGTAGCTTAGTGTTGGTGTAAAGAGATTCAGAGACACTAAGATTTATGCAAAAATAACAAGTTGGCTTTTAAAACCAGCCACACGACATACATATGTAGGGGGAGTTGGAGTATGGTGGAGGAAATTACTGGCAGGGATTTTTAGAATTATATATATAATTATTAATAAAACCTCTAATATGGAGACGTAGTTTGCATGTCTAATTGAATTGTTGTTTGGGGTAATTGTGGGTATTTCATTGGAGTAACTTGGGGTAGGAAGATTTATGTGTGAGTTGGGGTAGTTTAAGAAGGGTAGCGCTGGTATTAAGTAAGGCAATTTGGTTTTAGGCAGGACGGTGAGAGGGTTGTTAAGTGAAGGGGTCAATAGAGCATGGGGAAGGATTTTTATTTGTTATATTCAAGTGAAAGTAATGATGGTGGAAAGCCTAGATAATTTCTTTTATTATCTAGTGCCCGAAGTCTCCTGGGATAGGCTCCAGGTCCCCCGCGACCCTGAGCACAGGATTAAGCGGCATAGAAAATGAATGAATGAATGAATTTTTAGTTTTCCCCACTAGGGCACTTATCTACTGTATAAACAGGGCCATTATTTAACCTCTATATTATAGTATACCTGCTGCAGTCACCTTGTAGACTTTGTGTTGAAGACGCAATTTAGATCTTCAAAGATAAGGGCAGTCAGAAGGCGAAACAAGTGAAGCTGAGACACAAAAGCAAGCTGATCCACATTAATGGAGGTATTTGGCAGGGTTTCTGTTTAAACACACTGGAAGCTGCAGGATTTCGTCTGGACTCCGTAGCTGTGTGAGGTAGAATGAGGTGGGGGGTCGCTGTGCTTCGGTGGCTCTGAAGTAGAACTTATTGATTCCTTCAGGACGCTACGTTCTCCGGCTCTGTGTAAAGAACGCTCACTCGGCAAATGCTAAACAGATCCAGGATTCTCATTTCGGCCAAGTTTGTCCGTGTCAGTATACAGAATAGCAGAAGCGTTGCCAACAGCCTCGATGCTAACCTTCTCCAGAAACTCTGGGGAGTTTCATACGTCTCGGGTGAGCTAATTACACACTTATGAAGAAATGTGTGCATCTGTGGGTGGCTTCGGACTCTATGCTAATAGGAATAATCCTTGAAATGGATTGAGCGATTTGGACTGGTGAATGAAATCTCCCATGCTTATCCAGCTTCCACAAATTTATAATACTAAATAGAATGTATAATACTAAATTAGCTAGTGTTAAACTAACACTTGTAAATGGTGTAGAAAAGTGCTAGAGGACTGTTTTCAGTACTTTGAGGTGCTACAGGTCATCTTCTTCGTAATTGCTTATTAGCTACAGGGAGTAGTAGATCAAGCAATGTCGCCATTCTCCTTTCAGAAAAAAACTGAATGATAAATGTTGCAATTCCTTCAGTAGACATTAGTGACATCATTCAATACAGATCTCCAATGTATAGCCCAGCTGCTAATTAGGAGCTGAGAGCTGGTTTGGCCAATTTACCACTATGTGGGAAGCCTACTGTAAATGAGTTGCGGTTCACAGACTGATCACTAAACACTTTTGTTCCCAGGCAACCAATCTGAGATCACCATTGTTTTTCTTAGACCAATTACAGACCACTATTATTTCCAACAACCAATAACTGATAGTGTTACTTCCCGGTAACCAGTCACTGATCACCATTGTTCAAATTCAAGTTCAAGTAGGCTTGATTGTCACTTCAACCATATACAGTTAGTACACAGTGAAACGAAACAACGTTCCTCCAGGACCAAGGTGCTACAGTACATGCAACATAAATTTACAACATAAATTAACAGAAAAAAATTAACTAGCTAAGAGGCCTAGTTAGCTGGCTAGCAGAGACAAGACAGATAGACCTAACATAAATTACAACATAAGTTAACAAAAACTAACTATCTAAGGAAGACTTTTTTTATCTACAGGTTTTTTTTTAAACAGACAGCAGACAATAAAGTGTACGTGCAAATGTGGAAACAAAAGCAACAAAGTGACAGTGCGACAAAAACACAACGTAACATAATAAAGACCATAATAAAGTCATTCCCAAAGACCAGTGACTGATCACTATCACTAATCAACATGTTCAGATTGACCATTGTTCCTTACAAGCCATTATTGATCACTATTGCTATTCTAATGACCAATTGTAGCCGACCCAATGATTAGTGACGAATCACCAGTGTTCCCAGTGGTCCATCACTGATTATCACTGTTCTCCACAAACCATCACTAATCAATACTCTTTCCAATGACCAATCACTGATTGCTTTAAATTCCAAAAAACAATAGTTGATAACTATTGTTTATGATGGCTAATCACCAAGTGCCTTTAGAAAACCTTCCCTTTCCATGTAACCTATTTTTGGTATGCAAACAATTAGAACTATTTGTGTTTCTCAGAGTGACAACAACCAAGTACATCAACCAATGTCTGCTATAATACTTCAAAAGTGTGAGACTTAGAAAAATAGTGCCTATGTATTAGTAGACTTAGATCACTAGCCCAATGTCTGAGGGGCGTTCAAAACAAGCCGGGACTTGTCATGAAATTTCTTGGGAATGAAGCAGCTGGTAAAACTGATTGACATTTACTGGAGACATACAGTATATAATACAGTACAGTGATGAGACTCATCATTTGGATGGTGCGAATGTTTTTAAAAAAGGCTGTACATCCATAAATGAAGATCCGAGGTGCTAGAGATGCATCTGTCGGTGGGAACTGTACACCCAATCATTCACCAAAACCACTTTCTCCTTAAAAGAACTCAGTTGGGAGTTATTGCCACATACCCCGTACAGTCCTGACTGCGCTACTAGCCATTTCCACAGCCATTATTAGAGGCCAGGATTTCAGAGGTGAGAAAACGTTCTACCTTTAAGAGTTCCAAGCACTTATGAAATGCTGGGATACGTGCATTAGGGTAACAGGAGATTATATCGAGAATTAAAGGGAGTTTTTACTGCAAGAATCAGAACATGGAAAGAAAATAGATATCTCTGAGAAATATTTGTGAATTACGTCCTTAAATACAACAACTTTGATGAATTTGTTTTTTTGCTTATTTCACTGCCACTAGTAATCTATACTACAATATAAAATCAAACCAATCAACCAACAAAAAACAATAAAGGATTTGATTGGCTGTGAAACAATGTAACAGTTTGTATCCCATGTGTATAAACTGAAAAAAAGACAAAGAAATGTAACTTATTGCAATATTATGTTTGATTAGTTTTATTTAGTGTAGTTTCTTTATATACTGTATATTTAAGTGAAAAATAAGTGAAATATTGTATATTAAAATATTAAAAGTAATATAATTTCTAATCCTAAATCTTCCATCCCTATTTCTTAATATAATATAAATAATCTTAAAAAAAACACCTTTTGTATATCCTTCTGAGCTTCTGGTCCCTGCAGCCGGCACTGCCGTACATTCCCTCCTGACGTATCTGTTTTTAGTTTAGCAGAATGCTTGGCAACTCTTTGCCCATTATCCTTGACATATCTGTTATAACACAGTGTCTTCTTCAAATCAGTTCTGGAGCCTGAGGTTTACTTTACTTGATTTTTTCCTCGTTTTAGATTGTTGTCTTGTTGCATGATACACCCATGTTTAATTTTTAACATCTTCTTATTTCTAAGACATTAGAAAATAAGGGCATTTTTTTTAAAGAGTTTTAAGAGGGAATATAAAAATCAGGGATATAAAGAATAAGACATGTGACAAGGTTATAACGAGTCCTAATCGTACACGTGAGGTTCTTTGTTGCTCTACATGCACGGCTTTGTTTGTAGGACAGCGAGAGCAGAGCTTCTGCCTCTCTCAATCACATCCTGCTGGAACCAATCACACATAACCGATCCTGACCGACGCTAGGCTGTAGCATTGAACTTTCCTTGTTCATTTGTTTACACAAGCGCGTTAGGGTCACACACACTTACAGTTCGGTGAGGAAGGGCAGGTTGTGGAAAGCATTCGGGTGGATTTCACTGATGTTGTTCATGCTGAGATCTCTGCAGAAACACACACACAAAGGAAGAAAAATAGGAGTGTAAGGAAACATTTCAGGGTAAACACAGTAAAAACACACTGGTTATAAACCTGTAAAAGTTAATCATGTAATAAATGGACTATTAAAGTAACCATTAATGTTCGGACCAGAGATCTCTGGTTTGTGTTAAACCTGATTGAGATTAACGTGATTCAGAAACATTGCTATAAATTGTGGCTTTAAATTATGGTTTACATAAAAGATTTAACCAAAATAATACCATATGTTGAAAATAAAAGGAAATAAATCAGAAAATCAAAAGCAAAACAAGGGACGAGGGCAAAGATATTTAGTAAAGGATGAAGATAAAACACATTTCTAAAGATATATATATAAATTAAGTCTTAATTTGTCACATATAAATTACTGCACAGTGAGAATCTTTCCTCACAGATACCAGATTGGGGGCTGGGGTCAGCCCTTGGACCGGACAGGGTCAAGGGATTTGTTCAAGGGCCTACAATGGCAACCTGATGGGGCTTGAACCACCAACTGTCTGATCAGTAACCCATTGAGCTTCCACTGCTGGTTTCTTCTCCTTATGTATATTTATCTCTTAGCCCAGGTTTTCATTCATTTTTCATTCATTTTCTATACCACTTAATCCTGTGTTCAGGGTCGCGGGGGACCTGGAGCCTATCCCAGGAGACTTCGGGCACTAGGCGGGGTACACCCTGGACAGGGTGCCAATCCATCGCAGGGCACACACACATACACACACTCACACACCTAATCACACACTACAGCCAATTTGGGAACGCCAATTAGCCTAACCTGCATATCTTTGGACTGTGGGAGGAAACCAGAGTACCTGGAGGAAACCCACCAAGCACGGGGAGAACATGCAACCTCCATGCACACAGAGACGGGAATCGAACCCGGACCCTGGAGGTGCAAGGCGACAGTGCTAACCACTACACCACCGCGCCACCAGCCCAGGTTTTCTGTTTTGAAATTATTTTCTTGCCATTCAAACTCAAGCAGCACCAATACGTGGAGGCAAACCAGCATGGGTCAATGACCAAAAAAAAAAAAAGGTCTGCAATAATTTCTTTTAGCGTTACTGGAATATGTGAATGACGTCGCCAAAATGTAGAACTCTCAAGATGAGCAAATGATTTTTATTTTTTGGTCATAGAAACAAATGTATCCACGTGTATCTGAGCAATTTTTCTGACTTTGTGGGCAATTAAAAAAATAATTTTGCATAGTTTTTTTTTGCATAGTTGGTTAAAATGACCTAAAATTAATTTCATCACATGGTGTATTTTGTACTGATAAAAAGGATACATCGCTCTGTACTGCACATTAATGAACCAAATATATATTTAGTAAAAAAAAAAAGGAGCAAAACAAATAATGGCTAAGTAAAATAAAAACCTTACTTGTCACATGATGAGTACTATTACTAATACTACTTCTAGCTTATCATATTTGCGAGACCAGTTTGACCTGCTCCAGCTTCAATCTGGATCGGAAACCAAATAACGTTTGAAACAGCATCTACAAATGTTCTAAGAGCCGCTGTTTCTCCCTGGATCACCATCTCTACATGTGGAGCCTCTGACACATCTGAAAAACTGCTGCTGGACTAACACCATCTCTCTCTCTCTCTCTCTCTGTGATCCATTTCCACCATCTCCTGCACCTTCAATCCATCTCCGTGATATGACGAAGACTACAGAGCATCTATTACTGTTTGTGGACTAATTACACAGTCGTGTTCTAGTATCTCGTGCCAAAAAAGGTCATTGCCCAGAAGGATCCGGCCCCTAATTAAAGCATCTGAAATCTGGAACTGTCTTTCTATTATTCGTGTCTCTCCCAATTTCCCATATCATTAATTAACACGATGCAGATGCAGGCCTGGACTTCCTGATGGCGGGAGAAACGGCGAAGAACGTCGCTCGTTCGGCTGATGAAAGACGCCGGATCGCGTTTCAGCCTTTTATCGCATTGATTAACGGCCCGAGCCACTCACGTCGCACCTGTAAGATGTGACCCGGGCCGTCTCGTTGAGTGGTTCTGGAAAGAAAGAACAATTCAGGCCAAAAAAATTGGTCCGAAAAACAAAACATGTGGACTTGATATCAAAGACGGATGGTGCGCACCAGCACTTTTTAACCAACCGTCAGAGGGAACAAGAAACATGGAGAAAGAAAACTTTCCATTGTGAATCATTGTTCAGCAGCTGGCAATTTTGGTCTTTCTTTTTTAAATGTGTACGTGTGCGTGTTCGTGTGTGCGTATGTGGACAAGGTCAGGTTTCTAGGGGTTGTTTTCCAGATGTTTTTCTACCTTCTGTCTAATCAAGCCAAGTTCTTTCTGTCTATAAACTAGACAGCTCAGGAAAGGCACCTTACCCATCATGCTTGTGAAATCACTGGAGGGGTGCTGCTTTAGTTTCAGATTCAAGCTGTGCAGCTCATGTAGCTTCATATTCTGGAAAGTGTACCGTATAGCCAGCGTTTCACATCATTTTATCATGTGATTGTTTTTTTTTTCTTTTTTCAGTGCTCATGTACTAACGGTGATGTAATACCAGAATGTACTTATTATGTACTTAGAATGTACTTATCAGAATGGAAATTATTTCTTAACGCAACAAGATAGTTTCTCTTGTAGTTTCACCCCAGCAACGAGAGTACACTATTATTCCACAAAGTGCATGGTTTTCCCATCCAGCCCAATGTTTTCAACAGCTTATCCAGTGAAGGAAAAAGGGAAATTGCGTACATTTCATTTTTCTATCAACTGTTCTCATTTGTTTCTCCAAAATGCCAGTCACTCTAGACTTGATTGGATTACAAATTCTCACATCATATTTAGCAGCAGGGCCGGAGTGTTGCGTCTGATTTTAATCTAAACCTCCAGCGTGTGTCAGGTCCCCTGGAGACGTGTGTGTGTGTGTGTGTGAGCCTGCAAGCCATTGTGAATAGAACCAAACTGCAACATTACTTCATTTAGGTCCCAAAGGGAACTCCTAACCAAGACCACCAAGTGTGAGAGGATAAACGGAGAGCTCTGAAAATATTCATCGCTGAGACTTTGATTCGCTTTTATTTATTTCTTTTGTCAGAGTGTCAGGCACGGCGAGGTGAAAAGCTAATTTGCACGGCAGGGCGTCTGGAAAACATCTTATGGAAAAACAGGAGCGCGGGAGCAAGCACATGCCGGGCTGAACACCCCATGCTTTATACTGACACGGTGGCATGGAGTACACGCAACACAAACCTGTTAAAAGGCAGGAAGGATTCCGACTCGAACGAATACTATATCACACGCAAGACCTGCTTTTCATCAGCATGTAGTCTTTTTGAAATGAAAATGTATAGAGTGTAAAGTTTTTGATGGTACTTCCATCTGTCTCGGGTTTACAGGAATCACGCTGTATTTAGCTTACTCCTCAGGTGGAAATACACACTGCATGCAACACCTTTCGTGAGGTTTCGTGAAGTCAGAAACAACTGGAAACCAGTTTGGACTATGGGAGAACAGGCGAAAATCCAGGCAGACCTGCGTTTTGGATTGAACCGTGGGTCTGATCCAACACCCTGACCATACAGCTTACAGACCATCTGTTATCTCTTGTACACTTTTTTGGGCACAAGCTCCAGAATAAAAAAAATTCAGCAAGTCTGTTTGTTCTTTTATGCACTGTTTTTCCATATCATGGAAGGCATGGTTTAGTTTTTTTCCCATAAGAACCGGTACCATAATATATTACCACGATACCGCGGTTTCATGGAACTTATTTGCTGACATAGTACATGTACCACATGAGGGTCCGGTAAAAGGATCCTGTCAAAAGTATGTTATACATGATTATGTAGCACAATCGATTCCCGTCTCTGTGTGCATGGAGTTTGCATGTTCTCCCCGTGCTTGGTGGGTTTCCTCCGGGTACTCCGGTTTCCTCCCACAGTCCAAAGATATGCAGGTTAGGCTAATTGGCGTTCCTAAATTGCCCGTAGTGTGTGATTGGGTGTGTGAGTGTGTGTATGTGTGTGTGCCCTGCGATGGATTGGCACCCTGTCCAGGGTGTACCCCGCCTAGTGCCCGAAGTCTCCTGGGATAGGCTCCAGGTCCCCCACGACCCTGAACACAGGATTAAGCGGTATAGAAGATGAATGAATGAATGTATGAATGAATGTAGCACAATATTAATTAAGATTTATATAGTAATCTCTGCAGTGCCATTGACCTGTTATGTGAAGCTGTAATTGTTAATATGCAATATGCTGGGGTAAAAAAAAACTATTGTACTTATTCGGTACCAATTGGCAACCAAAGTTCAGCAGGTATCTAACATGGTACAGAATATATAATCATACCATAGTAGATATCTGTTCAATTTGCCAGCCACTGTGGTGCACAATAAGTACCATGGTTTTAAACAAATTATTGTATGCCATTGTACTCCCATGGTACCCAATGAAGCCTCACAGTACCTATTCTGGTACGCTATGAAGTCCAAAGGTAATGTCTGAAGTTCCACAGTGATACTTTGGTATATGGTTTGACTTTCATGTTATTTTGTCATCTGTAGTTATATGAATGCTGATACACTTGTGTCCTTCTACGCTTTTAGACGAGCAGGTTGCTTAGGAAAGATGAATAAATCTGGCATTTTTATTGTGGTTCCTTTTATGGTTCCTTTAACAGAACAATCTGAAGAATGCTTTTGGTTCCGTTTGCTATAGATGTCACCATTTTTCCAAAGGTGTATTAGAAATGTACTGATACTGATTTAAAACCTTCCCATTCGTAGCGTCCAAGACAGGCTCAATACATAATCCAGTCTGCTTCAGTTACATCACTGTTCAATTACTCATAGACTTACGTACTGTCTGCTCACTGTAAGCATGACATGAAATGAAACTTCAAGCTAACATCCTGAACATCAGGATTCTAGGGATTAAAATCTAAAGTGTTGAAGTAACTAAAGAAATCGGAAGGAAGGAAGAAACCAAGCAGCCGATGGATTTAAAGAGTTTAAACAAATTACAGCACAACGGTCCTCGGCAGATTTATTATTATAATGACTGCGCATTAATCAAAATGTCCGGGGTAAAAAGCAGACTCAAAAACCCCAACAGTGACACAACTTTTGAAACAAAGCCGCCTTTTTCCATAATAATAGTCATTCATATCCATCAGGATTCTATTGACAGCTTGTTTTATTTGAGCTGTTTCCATTGGGTGGTAATTCATATTCCTAAAACCCCCTTCCCCCCTCCCCCTTCCAGAACATCTGCTGCTGTTTTTATTGAAATAATTACGTACTAACGTAAACCACATTCGTTTTTTTATTTTTTTTTCGGAGCCAGGAATGGGAATTAATTGGATCGAATTCAAAGAAATGCCCATTTCTCAGCCTCTGAATGACAAGGACCTACAAGTGTGGTTCCTAATAGGAGTAAAACTAGATCTGTATTTCTCCCTTTGTGTTTTGCTTTTGTTTTCTAATCTGATTGAAATAATCAACTTATTCAAGGAAAAGCGTTAAAAAAAAAAAACCCTAAAGCAAGAGAAAATACCACATTATTAATTATATACCAGCAAACTGGTGACAGGATCATGGACGTCCAACACCAACCCACCTAGTCTGATGTGTTACTCAATAACCCCATTAGTGCAAAAGAGAAAAGTGAGATTAACCATGAGATGGCTTTAATAAAATGTTTTTAAAAAAAATTATATTAACAGTTGACTTCATTCATTTTCTATACCGCTTAATCCTGTGTTCAGGGTCGCGGGGGACCTGGAGCCTATCCCAGGAGACTTCGGGCACTAGGCGGGGTACACCCTGGACAGGGTGCCAGTCCATCGCAGGGCACACACACATACACACCCAATCACACACTACGGGCAATTTAGGAACGCCAATTAGCCTAACCTGCATATCTTTGGACTGTGGGAGGAAACCGGAGTACCCGGAGGAAACCCACCAAGCACGGGGAGAACATGCAAACTCCATGCACACAGAGACGGGAATCGAGCCTGGCCGGGGAATCGAACCCGGACCCTGGAGGTGCAAGGCGACAGTGCTAACCACTACACCACCGCGCCGCCTTAACAGTTGACGTAACATACACAAAACATATATAAAATGCTCTGCTCAAGCTTCGTTTAAAACAAACAAATTAATTAATAAACCAACAAATAAGAAAAGTAATAAAATAATGAATGAATGAATGAATACAGGGACTTTTTTTTTTTACCATGATGTAAGATTAATAATATATTGGATTTTAACAACTTCTGGACATTGCACAATATAAAATCTAACTCAAAACCTAAATAGATGCATGATGCGTTACTCATTAATCAATTTAATATTGTAATTAATGGTAAATTGCTATGATATAAGAGCAGTAACAGCCCCGAGATCATGCTGTCATATGAAACTAACGCACTTACTGTATTGCACTACTTGTGCGTATGGCCACATCACACCACCCTAGTGTACAGTATATTCATTTATATAACTAGGGGTGTGTAGTGTGTCATTCCTTACATAACAACAGCTCTGAAAGTAGTTCCAGCTGCAAGGCAAATCACAGAATGAAAAAAAAAAAAAAAAAAAACTGAAAATGTTTGCATGAGAGGAATAAAGCGCTCCAGGATGTGCTGTTGTTGGAACATAATCAGCTTCGGAGTGCTAACAGGAATGTCACTTCACCACCACCCTATCCTGACATATTTTATTCCTTCTTGAGTCTATGATGTCACTTTCATGCCATCATATACCGTACAATATGGTCGCATAACCTCAGTACACTTCGAGAGCTGTGATATACAGTATCATTGCATGTAATGACACAACTTTCCTAACAGCCTTTTTCTTCTTATCGCATGTGACATCACCACACAGAGGTTTAAATATCACCCGGTTCACTATTACTGATTCAGGATTCGCTTTGATTTCGTCTCAGTACATGCTCCAAAATGTCCTGGAGGATTAAACATCTCGAGGAAGAAGAAGAAGAAGAAGAAGAAAAAAAAAACATTAGAGAAAGCTATAGAGGCTGTATAAGATACGAGGACATGACCAGACTGCTCTGTCGATCATGTCAAGACAAACAGAGTAAAAATAGACATCTTAGAAAAATGGTCTTTGAAGTGGCTGTGGAGATTTCATTCCACACTGCACAGGTATGCTTTAATCCACCGTGCCTCCATAGTGCTGCAGGAGGGGTTTGAGCGAGACTGTGTGTTCATGTCTGAAGCCAAGCGCGCACAAGCACCTCTCTGCACACACTCTTATCTGTGCATACTGTCACACACACACACACACACACACGCACACACTCTTCAGTGCATGCATTGAAACATTTTGGAAATAGTGATATGAAATTCTTTTGCAGATATGTCAGAGTTGTAAAATATTGTGTGATTCAGATTACAGGATGAAAAATATTATACACGTTAACAGCATCACTAACACCCCGGAACCTCCCAATGAGCACTGGGTTAGTGATGAAAGCGTTTTATTACTGGGACACAATTGGTATTCTCTACTATGAGTCAATCTCGATCCATTTTAATCCGACTTCAAATCTGACCCCATACAGGCCACTAATTCTAAAAAAAAGAATTCCACATATTAAATTCAATTAAATGCTGAATTGTTTTACTGCTAAAATATTTTACTACCACAGACTGCGAAGTGTCGAAATATACAATTTCAAAATGGGAAATTGGGTGGTTTTTGTAACAACCTCCGCACTGACCTCATTTCCCCTCTTGTCTGCTTCAGCCAATCAGCATCCACCATCAGCAGTATACTAATCACCAGCTGTCATCATCTGCACCTGTTTCTCACTGGTTCATGCCTTAAGTTTGATGATTTTTTTTTTTTTTTTTTTTTTTTGCTTAAATGATTTCTAGGTCACTGTGAGACCTAACAAACAAAGAACATTCCTCTGAACCAGAACTTGAACCATAATGAGGGTTAAAAAGTACTTGAGGAAGTGTGGAGAACGGTCGAAGACTTTACATGGTACTGTCTATATGTTTCAATAGACGTTAGGTATTTAAGGTATATGATCGTTCTACTATTACTGTATGTAGAAATAAAAATTAGAAATCATAAAGTAGAATTAGGGAAATTTAATTTGTCTGCTCAATCTTTGTTTAAAACAATAAATAAATAAATATCATAATTAAATAATTGAAAAATTCACCACATCAATAATAATAATAATAATTCTTATTGTTGTTGTTGTTTAATATTTAATTATTAATATTTAATATTCTTAATTATACCTAATTATAATTTAATTAATAGTTAATTTCCTTTTTAAGTATCTTTTTTTTTTTATTAAGATTAGCTTAAAACATCTTTTTTTAAAAGAATGATTTTGCATTTAATTTTTAAATGTAATCCACTCTGTTACACTCAGCACAGAATGAAGATTTAATCTACTTTTTACTGTAGTTAATCGTTTCATAGTAATAATTAATTATTACAATAAATGAATAACCACATCATTTATTTAAGAGTCCTTATCTGTACAAAAGCTGTGGATGGAATTTATTTATTTATTTATTTGTTTGTTTATTGTGTAGCATTGCATGACTTGGCTTCACTTGTAATACTGCAGCTTGTACAGGATTGTAATTTGACCGTCTCACTTTCATCCTATGATACTGTAAAGCATTTCCATCCTGATGGGCGAGGTCTCTTCCAGGACGACTCCACCGCCCTGCACATGGCACGAGGGTTCACTGAATAGTTTCATGAGTATAAGGTAAATCATATGCCATGACCTTCACACTCACTAGATGAGACAGCGACAGTGGTCTCCACTTCCATTATCAAAACACAGACTGAGGGGGAAAAAAAATCTTTCCATGAACTCATACTGTAGGATCTATGACAAGACATTAATGCTGTTCTGGTGACTCAAAGTGGCCCAAATCCCATAATAACAACGCACTTTGCAAGGGATCTTTTATTAATTTAAGTTAAGATTGTATTTTGTCCGATGATTGATGAGAGTAGTATTGGGGTTCTGAAAATAGACTCCCATTCAGCTATATCCCTGCTGACATGTTTAAATACGATCACAAATTTAAGTGAGAGAGAGAGAGAGAAGTCCTATTTTCAAATAACACTATCATCTTTCTGTCAATCATAATTGTTGTTGTTAATCTTTCGGCTGCTCCTGATGAGGGGTCGCCACAGCGGACCAACTGATCTGCACAACAATTTGGCACAAGTCTCATTTTCCTCCCACTGGCTGGGAATTGAACCCGGGCCTTCTGCGTGGTAGGCGAGAACCCTACCACTGAACGTAACAGCCAATCAAAGGTGTATGTTAGTTCTTTGACACATCCTCTTTCTCCCTTTATTTTCTCCAAAACAAGCTTTCGTTCTGGAAATCTAGACATTGTGTAAACGCCTGGCAATGTTTTCTAAGCTCTTTTGTGCTCAGTGGCTTTTCCACAACCATCATGCCATGAGCAAGGATACAGAAAAACGCCTAATTTTCCAAAGCATTGGAGGTCACAAACAAAACATGGACTATTATTGAGGGATAAAGAGGAGGAAATTGCGGTGTAGATTACAATCCTGTTTTGGAAATCTTTGATGAAATCTATATGGAGAGAAACCTCCAGACGTTTTTAGGTGAACTAAAGTGTGAAGGACGCAGCTGGTCATCAATCCATCAACTGGGAACTTGTGAACCCAAAACAAACAAGCGGATATACTGTATAGATTCTTTTCTCAACTGCAAGGCCATGTCCTACCCTGGACGAATTCATGAATTTGTGTCTCTGATAAGAGCCTTCGAAGTGTTGGAATGGAAACTCCTCGTCTTCCTCGGCCCGTTGATGACAGAGCTTCATTCATCATTGCTAGTGGAACAATCTGAACATTGTTGGCATGTGTTCTGTTTTTTCGCCTTTTCTCTGTGAACACTCACACACACACACACACACACACACACACACACATGCACACACGCATACACACTTCCCTGCAGGTCAGGAGACACAGTTCTGCGCTTCATATGAGACCACCCTGGAGAGAACGGTGGGATTGACCGAACAAAGCCCGAGATGGCTAATTCATAGCTGTGAGGTGCCAAGGGTGCCGGGATGAGGGTTTTCATAACATGCCACGCCTGAACACGCAACGTCACTAAACACGTCACTGATAAACATTGTGTTTTCCTTCCTTTTGACATTTTACAGTGCATTTTTTTGGTTTTGTTTTGTTCACTTTTTTGTTTTTGTTTGTTTGTTTTTTCAAATATCTTTTTCAGATCCTGATTCCAAAAATAATGTTTTGTAAAGAGAGACTGCTAGCATTCATTCCATTGTTTGATCTCTTCCCTCACTACCTGTCTTTTAGCTTCTTATCTAACTGTAAATAGTGTATGTCAGTGAGATGATGTCATCATACAGTACATGCTTGTTGATCGTACACAGTTTGGGGGAGACTGCAACACAAATTTGCTTTCCGTAACACAATTCAGCATGGCTTTATCCAGGCTACAACAACTCTACTGAAATGTTAAAATAAAAGCAAAGGGGAATTAGATCTGGAATAGTGATGTTCAACAAGGACACACTAGTGTGATGGACAGGTGTCACCAAACATTTGAGAACATCATGTGTCTAGAATGCGGTATTGGTTAAGCTAACTCTTTCATAGATTATAGAAGATACACTAGTAAACTAGTGATCATGGGCACCCAAGGCTCATCTATGCCAACTTGGTCCAAAAGGAAACTTGTCCAGCTAAATTCCATAGAAAAGCCAAAAGCACAAACCACTGAAAAAGCTGGCCAGGATGGAAAGATAATGGAACACCCAAGCGCTACAGCATGCTACACACGGGGCCCAGCAGGCAAAGAGCCCAATGCCATCAGCCCGGCCTCCAAATTCCCCAAATCCCAATCCAAACTAAGACCCATGGGACGAAACAGACAAACAAGTTGTATCCACAGAGGCCCTGCAATCCGCAACACCCAAAGGATTCAATGTGCGAGTACACCCCGAGAGGTCTTGTGGAGTCATGCCCCAAAGAACCAGTTCCGCCCCGGTGACACAAGGGGATGATGTTTTGCATTGATTGTATTGTTATGGTGGGTTGATGTATATTGTCTGATCCAGTTTCTGCTCATCATATGCGTTTTGTATTCAATAGTACAAAGAAATATTGTGTGATCTGATAATATTATCTTCTTCTATTCATTCATCTTCTATACCGCTTAATCCTGTGTTTAGGGTCGTGGGGGACCTGGAGCCTATCCCAGGAGACTTCGGGCACTAGGCGGGGTACACCCTGGACAGGGTGCCAATCCATCGCAGGGCACACACACATACACACACTACGGGCAATTTAGGAACGCCAATTAGCCTAACCTGCATATCTTTGGACTGTGGGAGGAAACCGGAGTACCCGGAGGAAACCCACCAAGCACGGGGAGAACATGCAAACTCCATGCACACAGAGACGGGAATCGAACCCAGACCCTGGAGGTGCAAGGCGACAGTGCTAACCACTACACCACCGTGCCGCCATAATATTATCAATTATCTAAAATAACTAACTAACTGAGGCATGTTGTGCTCAATGACAATGTATTGTAAAGACCTAGTGTTACCTATCAGGGCTTCATGAATGAGTGCGTTAATGTGTCCGGTCCCGGATATAGTCCATCCTCTTATGTGCAATTTCTTCTAGCTAAAACACAATTCCAGAAAATCCTACACACATCCTACACACACCTATCGCAAAGAAAAGAACCTGACAAAGCAACCTAAAGAAGGCTATTTGCACCTTGAATGGTTGAATGGTTAAATAAACATCCGTGCAGCTCATCCTCGTCAATGAGAGGCTTAAGGACAAAATCGGGTTGCTTGGAACATAAATTCTGTCCTCATGAACGTAACCGGAGGTGGATGAGCTGTAAGAGTCTGAAAGGAGATACGGACCGGATCGACCGTGACAAAAAGAGGACGAGCAGAAAAGTAAGTGAAAGGAAACGAGCGACATTGTTTGTTCTTCCTGCGGTGGTGAAAAGGTGCCGCGGATTAGCATTGTGCTCACACAGACACAGGAAGGACAAGGGCACAATACACACTTCCGTTCCTTCTGTTTTTAAAAGCAGCATCGTTCTTTTCTCACTTTTCTGAAGCACCGTCAAGCTTCCTCAGATTTGTCTACTCTCTTTTGTTGCTGCTTTCTTTTCACCTGACTTTATGACACATCGCACACACACATACACACGCTGGAAAGGGAGGGAACGAGGAAGGAGGGAGGAGAGGAGTGTTGTCTTTCTTTCATGTGTTCCATCTAAAGAAGGAGAGAGAGAGAGAGAGAGAGAGAGAGAGAGTCAGATGTCTGGGTGGTTAAATGGGATGTTTAGTCTGTGGATACGTCATGGGAGCTGCGTTTTACACTCCGCTCTGCCCTCAGGGCGCTGGAAGGATGAACTGAAACACGCACTCATACACACACATGGCTGGAATTACTTATTATTATTGCTCATCATCATTTTCAGTGAAGTCTGATCCCTCGGATGAGTAACTCAGTGCTCTGTTTCTGTGTCACTGCGGCTCCTAATGTTTGTTCCTCCTAGCGACATGAGGAAATCAAGAACTCTTTATTTGCTAAATGTTCAGGAAACACAGGACTCATCATAAGAACATGCAGCATATAAATCATACACGCTTACATCATACAGTACCAGGAGCATTTAGTAAGGATATCTGTCTCGCAGTGACTCAATATGGCACAAAGAGTTTGTGTCCTTGACGAAACTTCTTAGCTTTGGCAAGAATTTGGTTAGCTTTTTATCTTGGTGCTGAGAATAAAATGTAACAAAACAAGGGAAAACGCCTTTGGGGCATTTGAATGCACAGTATTGTACCATGTGTTGCTTAGTTTTGTCAGATTTCTGCATCTCAACGCCACACTTAAAAAGTCAGCAGTGCAACTCCTGCCCAAAATAAGATGCTACAAGTTACCAGACTCTAACTTGGAAATGATCGACTGGCATCTTTACAGTTTCTATAGACCACTGCCAATCAGATTAATCAGTCCACACTGCCACTTATTTGCTCATTAAGCTGGTGGTTTTGCCCAAAGATCACAACTTCCACCCCGACTGCCACTCTAACCAATCAAATCACAGCATCCACCCCCACTGCAACCAATCACATTACAACTTTACACCAACTGCCATTTTAACCAATCACATTTCAGCTCCCACACGGAAAAAACGGAACTTGGCTACCTGTTACATGTACTAAAATGTAATATGTGTTTTGTTCATAATAATTTCATGTTTCCAAGATGAACATGAATAAATTATGTGGTTTGCATGAATTTGCATGAAATTTAGCAACTTAACATGTATTAGATTCAATCATGTTGAAATAAACCAAAGAGATCTTGTCACTACAGTATGTAAACCGGAAAAATATCAGAGCAAATATCGCGAGAAGAGAACATACTGTGGTTTGTTGAGAAGACAAGCGTTTGGCGGATCGTGTGGAAAAGGTAAGCAAGAATTAATTCCCATTTTTCTAAATAGAAATGAAATACTGAACATAAATGTCACCTGCTGTTTAGCGATGTTTTGTCACGTTATTTTGGTTTAAGCTATTTATTGTATTTTTAATCACACTTGAAATACAGACGGTTATATGCGCGTGTTTAATCTGCGGTTTGGTTCTGGTTTCGGTCTGTTCTCAGGAGTTGTGAAGCGAGAGGAACAAAGTATAAATATTGTTCATTTGATAAATTAAGTATCATGAATTTTAATTGAATATCTATTTCTGTATTTTTAGCAGTGTCCTGACCAACCGGATCTAACGGTCATATTTAAAAGTCATAACGTACAGTTATAAAGTACAAAACGTTTTTGTTGGTGTTTAATTATTTTTTTTTCTATGATTAATACTGGCGGCACGGTGGTGTAGTGGTTAGCACTGTTGCCTTGCACCTCCAGGGTCTGGGTTCGATTCCCGTCTCTGTGTGCATGGAGTTTGCATGTTCTCCCTGTGCTTGGTGGGTTTCCTCCGGGTACTCCAGTTTCCTCCCACAGTCCAAAGATATGCAGGTTAGGCTAATTGGCGTTCCTAAATTGCCCGTAGTGTGTGATTGGGTGTGTGAGTGTGTGTATGTGTGTGTGCCCTGCGATGGATTGGCACCCTGTCCAGGGTGTACCCCGCCTGGTGCTCGAAGTCTACTGGGATAGGCTCCAGGTCCCCCGCGACCCTGAACACAGGATTAAGTGGTATAGAAGATGAATGAATGATTAATACTTATTTGTGGTGTTTTATGTTTTGTACATCTTTTCAAATTGAGACCTCATTTGTAAGTTGCTCCTGGTGTAAAACAGGGTTTTTATTAAATATAAAATAAAAATCTCAGTTTTATCCCGTTTTTCTTCTGCTTCCTTCCTTCACAGAATTCTGTTGACCACGGCTTGAAATTTAAATTTACTTGAGTTGTACCAACCCTGTGCATTTATGTTAACAGTACTAAATTAGGTTGGACGCAGCTGTAGTAAATAAGTTAAATGAACATAATAAAATTAATTTGACTGATTCTTTTTTTTTTAAATTAAAATTACATTAAACATTTGAATAATGTAAGCACTAAGACATTGTTAGACTTTTCAATTATAATGGAGTATCATAGACATAATTCAATTACATTACAATTGCACAATCAGTTGCTATTACAGTAAATGATAAAGATTATGTGACGTCAACATGATTCATTCACACAAATTTAACATGAATGAAATACTTTGGTTTAGCAGGCAAAATTTGTGTAATTTGGCCACATTTTGATGATATGGGACTGATGTACACATTAAAATCAAGTAAATTCAAAGGATTATTTTTTTCACTGCACCCCTACTTCCTATGTAACCAATCAGACCATAGCTCCCAGTCCCAATCCAAGCCAAGGCTTCCACCTCCATTGCCAATTTAATCACCTCGACTGCTCTCACACCCATTGCCACTGTAACCAAACAAATCACACCTCCCTCCTACTGCCAACGTAACCAATCAGACCACAGCTCTCATCCCAACTGCTACTGTAATAAATAGGGCTACAGCTTGCACCGGTTAGACCACAGCTTGCACCACCACTGCCTCTGTAACTAATCTGACCACACGTCATTGTAAGTCATCAGACCTCAGATCCCCCTCAACTGTCTCTATAACCAATCAGAATACAGCTTGCACACTCACTGCTACTAATCAGACCACAGGTCCCACTTTCACGGTGACCAAACAGATCACAGCTCCCACTCCTACTGTAACCAGTTCAGAATACAGTTCCCACCCATACTGCCACTGAAACTAATCAGACCACAGCTCCCACCCCTACTGTTACCAATGAGACAACAAGCTCCCAGTCCCACTGCCGTGGTAAAGTAGTCAATAAGAAATGAGCTAATACTTTTTGCCAAAATGACTTATAACAAATTCTTATTTTAGATTTAGTTCTTATTTATAAGGAGTTGATGAAAATTCGGTCTAGTTTAGTTATGTGCTTTTGCAATGATCATAAAAAGATTTAATGGTTATATTTGAGCTAGCAAAATCAACCTTCAGTTATTAGCTACAGTAGCTGGAATCCTAGCTGTCCATATTTCTAACAGTGTTGTCATGAACAGCACGGGTATTGTGTGGGTGTTATGTGAGAAACAGAAATTTACTAATTCTATCCAGACCATTAATACAAATACTAATAATTATGTTCTTAGCCAGGGCGGCATGGTGGTGTAGTGGTTAGCACTGTCGCCTTACACCTCCAGGGTCTGGGTTCGATTCCTGTCTCTGTGTGCATGGAGTTTGCATGTTCTCCCCGTGCTTGGTGGGTTTCCTCCGGGTACTCCGGTTTCCTCCCACAGTCCAAAGACATGCAGGTTAGGCTAATTGGCGTTCCTAAATTGACCGTAGTGTGTGAATGTGCATATGAGTGTGTGCCCTGCGATGGATTGGCACCCTGTCCAGGGTGTACCCTGCCTAGTGCCTGAAGTCTCCTGGGATAGGCTCCAGGTCCCCTGCGACCCTAAATAGAAGGATAAAGTGGTATAGAAGATGAATGAATGAACAGTTACACAATTAGTCAGTTGCATTTTTGTCATTGATTGGTGGAACAGTTTATATAAAATCATGACTTTGTGATTCTGGTTTGTGGAACACATGCTGCTTTGTAGAAGTGTCTTCAGCAGTGGTCTGGATGTTGGCCGTATGCAAATCAGGAGCAGATCAGTTACACTGGAGTTCATGAGGGATTTAAGATTGGATATGGAGGAAATGTGGAATCTTGTTGTAGTTACACACACAAAGAACTTCGGTCTTTTGAATATGAGATGCATTTCAAGTATCCGGCTGTAGCCGGTGTTCTTCTCATGTCTGCAAGACGATCCATTACTCCTGACAGGTGAGCTGTGTTACAGCCTGAGGCACTAATGATATTTACTCTCCGGTTCCTTATTTTGCTCTCTCCCTCTCACTCACTTCACCTGCCCAACACCCCTCCCCACCCCCCATTTCCCTTGCTCTTGGGTGGAACGGAAGCTCCTAGGCCCTTTGATGGAGACATCCAGAGTCCAGAGGGTTTCAACCCGCCTCCTTCCATAAACCGCACATTCCTCCACATCTGTTCTCTTGTCATCGAGTGTATCCATGAGCTCTGCCTTTTGCTCCTCAGTCGCTGTAATGTCCCATGCAAACATGTCGAGCATATTTTCTTTTTCCCCACCGTGTAATGTGCTCCTGCTTTCTCCTCCCGGTCTTTGATGCCACCTGGGGATTTGAGGAAGCATTAAGTGTCATTAACGGCAGCTCCGTTTATATCACCTGCCAAATCCTGGCTGAATAAGAAATGAATGGGCTTCATTCAGGTGGAATGTGTTTCTCTTTCTCTTCTTCTTCTTCTTCTTCTTAATAAGTTTTAAAATGGAATTTTAGGTTAGAAATCTTCCCGCCCAAACATCCAGATGGAATTCGAATCCTGTCATTTAGTGATCTAGCAAACGCACACTCAGTGGGACTACACATGCGTTATCAAGCATCACAATCCTAACACACTTTCATTCTTTCATTCATTCATTCCTTCTGTATACCGCTTATCCTGTACTTGGTCGCAGGAGGCCTGGAGCCTGATCCAGTGAGCTCGTTTCAGGGTACACCCGGGACGAGGTGCCTATCCATCGTAGGGCACAAGCACACATTCTCACATACACACTACGGGCAATGGGAACTGACAATTAACTTGTCTTTGGACTCCAATCTGCATGTTTTGGACTGTAGGAGGAAACCGAAGGAAGCCCACCAAGCATGGGGAGAACATGCAAACTCCACACACACAGGACTCCCTGGACAGTGGAGGTGCGAGACCACATTGCAAACCGCTTTTGCTACCTTTGACACTTTGTTATTCACTCTCTATTTACTATATAGTGCAGTATTTAGAGGGCAACATTTTGTACTGTTGTCCAAATACCCAATTGACTAATGACAATAGTTGACACTAAATTCACTTTTTCTTATAATTGATGTTGTTCTTTCAGCTGCTCCTGTCGAGGCTTGCCACAGCGTACCATCCAATCCGTTCAACAACTTAATACAGGTTAAATGCCAGATGCCATTTCAGACGCAACCCTCCCATTTTTTCCAGGCTTGGGACCAGCACTGCATCCTGTGGCTGGGGTTTGGGTGGGAATCGAATAAAAATGACCCATTTTATGTTCATTCTGTTTATTTTCCCCATTTTTGTCATTCATTCTTTCTCTTACCTTTTTCTATTGCACTCTTCTTTCGTTCTTTCTTTCTTTCTTGTCTAAAATGAACATGTAAAAATGAACATGGGTCAGGTGTAGCTCAGTGGTTAAGAGATTGGACTACCGTCTGGAAGATCCCAGGTTCAAACCCCACAACCACCAAGTTGCCACTGTTGTATCCTTGAGCAAGACCCTTAACGCTCAAGTGCTCAGATGTATAATGAGATAAAAATGTAAGTCGCTCTGGATAAGAGCGTCTGCCTAAATGTAAAATCTTCTGTCTTATTACAAATGTATTTGAGAAATTATTAGACGTATACCTTATTCAGGTTGTACCTGCTTCTTCTTAATATAATCTTTCCAATATCTAGAATAATTGTTACCATTCCTGATAATCATTCGAGCCATATCGTGCAGCCCTGCAATACACCGTCATATCGATATCTCGTGGCGACCCTACTCGCTTTTCCCTGACCACATCATCTTGTCATCGAGTGGCGTCGCGCTCTTCCTGCTAATCCCTCGGCTCTAATGGGACTCACTTTGCCAAACATGATTGGTTTGAGGACAGTCCAGCGATTCCATAAAGCCCCCTTTGTGTTCCTGAAGAATAGGGTGTGACGATTCAGCCGAGTCCCATACACAAAGAGGAATCTGGACAATGCAAGCACACACTCAAGTCGGCCCAGGAATTCAATCGCAGCCTGCTCACACGTACACATGACTTAGAGTTACAGAAAAACTTACTTAACTCTATCTGTTTTGACACAAAAGTGGAATAATATGATAAAGTACTTTACGTTTAGCAAGCACTTAATCTAAACAATTTATTTAATTTCATTAATTCCTTAATTCTTAATTCTTAGTTGTGTTCAAGAGCAGTGTGTAATGATGATCTAAAGTGGCACCTACAAGCTTCAATTTATATGTAAGAACTATGAGATCACACTTTCTCAAGGTGCACATCAACCCTCAATACACACACACACACACACACACACACACATCGGCCACCTTTGTTCCTTTAACGGGAACAAGAATATCGCTATGGCAATGAGGTCACCGTCCTCTTTGTCTCTTTCCCCGCTGTCTGTATGCTGTTGTTACAGGTGAAACCTTATGCTACTACTTTTGTCTTGGCCGCGTTGTTAGCGCACCTTTGTTGACTTCTCCTTTCCACTTTGCCTTAGTCACGTCCCCTTGAGTATTTTCCACGTTACTTACTTTCTTCTGCTCAGGTGCTTTCTTTAATATAAGTTAGTTTTCCTTTGTTAAAATGACTTTTTTAAATTACTTCACCAATCCTAAGGACTGTTTTAATACTTTCCGGGCTGAAGCAAATTGGCATCAAATTGATGTAAGATTTTAGGGGAAGAATTTACCCAGAAGGCACCGCTGTGATTTAACATGGATTCCTTAGAAAGAAAAAAAAATACATTACACATTACCAGTCAAAAGGCTTGACTTTAAGAAAAGTGTGTCTCGGTCTGTATGTCTTTGTAAAGCAACAAATCCAAATGAATAAACTGATTCCTCTAAAAAAAACCTATGCCCTATATGGCATAGGTTTAATAAATACATTTATATATTCATAAATAAAAAAAACTTGGCATTAACGCGACAATTTAAGGATTTCCATCAGTAAAAAACTGAAATTTTGCTTAAACATTGGTCTCATATACAAAACATTTTTGGGATACAAGCAATATCCAGTAATGCCAGTCAAGTTTACATATTTCTTGTAAAAAAAAAATTGCATTTTGTGCAAGATTTTGTGAAGACATAAAACCATGGAGCACTGTCGCCTTGCACCTCCAGGGTCCGGGTTCGATTCCCGGGGCAGGCTCGATTCCCATCTCTGTGTGCATGGAGTTTGCATGTTCTCCCTGTGCTTGGTGGGTTTCCTCCGGGTGCTCCGGTTTCCTCCCACAGTCCAAAGACATGTAGGTTAGGTTAATTGACATTCCAAATTGCCCGTAGTGTGTGAATGAGAGTGTGTATGTGAGTATGTGTGTGTGCCCTGCGATAGATTGGCACCCTGTCCAGTGTGTACCCTGCCTTGTGCCCTAAGTTTCCTGGGATAGGCTCCAGGCCCCCGCGACCCAGTATATAAGGATAAAGCGGTACAGAAAATGAATGAGTGAATAAAACCATGGAAACCATAAAACCAAAAGAAGGTAATCAAGGATGGTAGCAAGAACAAAAGGGAGTCCGTTTCAATTTGAAATGTATATTTATTTCATATTTTACTTCATTTACAGTACATCTTTTCTAAATGTTTTGATTTGCAATATGAAATTAAATTAGTATGCTGAGATTCCTCTGTATCTTCACCAATCAGGTGAACATTAATCGCCAGCTACGCACCAGCAAACTGCTGACATCAACACACTAGCTGATGCAGCACAAATCTCTGAAAATAAAAATCAATGTTGGCCATAATAGAACGGCACTGGAACATCCTGTGCACCGCAGCCCACCTTGCATGGGTCCAAGCAGGAAAAGAGCCCAAGGCCTCCAGCCCATCCTCCAAACACAGAGGAGATCACACAGATCACAATCCGATCAAGAACCCATGGGAAACATGGACAACCAAGTCTGATCCACAAAGGCCAGACCCCACAGCCCACAGGACCCAAAGAATCCACTGCCAATGTCTTGCTGCCAGATACCGCAGCACACCCTGAGAAGCCCTGCGAGCCCGAGCTGACCCGTCGACACAAGGGAAACCCAAAACCTAGGTGTTTTGAATGTTAATTGTATTAAAAAATTATTGCTGATCAGTTTTCAACAAAGTAGCTAATGAGCAATCAGACCTACTGTATGCATGCCAAGAGTATAAATCTACTGCTGAGGTTAAGCATGTGGTGTAGGCAATATGTGCAGCTTCTTCTGTGTTCTAATTAGTAATAAAATTCAGAGCAGAAGCACAATTTCAGATCCGGAAAACTTTCGATTGGCGCCGATCCGTTGTTGTTTTCTGAATTATACTGGATTATTATAGAGGAATGATAATGTAGGAAAATGGCAGTGTGACATCTGCTTATTGTCATGTTCAGCATGTGATGTGAGAGGAGACTAAACCAGAGTCTAAGGCAGATGGGAATCATTAGCGATCACTTTGATTACCAAAGACCAAACACGCAATTCTGAGTCTCTACTAATATGAAATATAATTTGCGATGTCATCGTTGCGATGTCAACTTTTCCAGATCCCACATACACGTAAACACACATACAGTATTCTAACTGGCGGGTTGTGATGGACACTTGGCAGAGCGCTTATGCTGCTAGTATCCACGATAGCATGAGAATATAGCATAGAGTATACTGTATATTCAGCAATTTGTCATTTTCGTTAATATGTGTAAGGGTTAAACCCACTGTTGATATGTTTTCTTTATAGGTTTTTTTTTTTTTTTTTTTTTTTTGTAAATTACATGTATAAAGTGGACCAGGATAATTTGGGCTAAATCACAATGACATGATAATATACAGTATTTCCAACACAACTTTTGCCAAAAGTATGAGAACAAAAAATATAACCTGAAAAGTCATTAATAAGAGATATAAGCAAGAGCATGCTATTAACAAAACTGAAAATATTGTTTAAAAAACTTTTTAAAATATTCTAGATAGGACAAAGTTACCCAAACAAGTGAGTGTGAACCTACCAAGTGGAATTCATGGCTTAAAAGCTAGTTTGACCTAAAATTAAACCTATTCTTGCTTGTGTTGAGAGTCCAAAACATGTACAGTAGCCTAGTGATTGGGATAATAAGCCACACCCACTTTCCATCCATTTGGGTACAGTACGCTGGAATTCAATTGCTTATCAAATTCTTGTTTACTAGGAAGACTCTATCGGCCCTGCCTTACGTCCAGACCAGTGTGGCTTGATATGACGAACACACTCCTGGGGTCAATATCAGGTGTTATTTATTAAGAGACCAGACCAAACAACTCTAATCATTAATTAAAGATCAAGCATTCTTGCCGATGTTTTCAGACCTTCAGACATGACTGCAGCATGACTCAGGGCCAAGAGAGGAAAACAGAGGGAGTGAAGGATCTGTCTGGAGCCAGAGTTTTGATAATATCATTGGTCCTCTGATCGCCATGTTTACCTCCCTCCCTGACCCGGGTTACTCCTGATAGCCATCGCTCAACTGACAGATCGGGGGAAAATGCTTTATGTTTCATGCCGAGGAATGTAATGTGGAAGTCGGGGAGTGTAGCAGGAAGAGATTAACGTTCTTTCACTTTGAGATTCCCAAAGGAACACACATGCACATCACTCTCTGCGAGCTCCCTCCTTCTTTCAGTGCAGAAATGCTACATAAATGCTTAGTTACACCAATCTGAAAAACTGAAAAGTGCAAATACATGAAATAATAATAATAATAATAATAATAATAATAATAATAATAAAAACATAATTATTATAACTGAACTGTAACCTATACCATTTTAGGGTCCAGCAGAAGGTATCATTAATGTTGCCAAATTGAAGATGTTGTCTCTACAACATCTACAACACGGGCAGTGGTGGCTCAGTCAGTTAAGTCTGTTGGTTACTGGGTTACTGATCGGAAGGTCAGGGGTTTGAACCCCAGCATCGCCAAGTTGCCGCTGTTGAGCCCTTGAGCCCTTAACCCTATCTGCTCCAGGGGCGCAGTAAGCTGGCTGATGCTGTGCTCTGACCCCAGTTTCCTAATTGGGATATGCGAAGAAGAAATTTCATTGTGCTGTAAAGTACATGTGACAAATAATTGAACATTCTTCTTCTATTCTACTTAAAGTTCTTTCAAAAAAAAATCCTAGCAACAAGTCTACTGACTTTACTTGTTACAGCTGCCCAGCTTGATCAGACCAATCACTATGATTTCTATGAGCCAATCGTTGGTCCCCATTTAATCCAAGTTAATATGTGATGTTATGTGCGGTCATTGGTGGCTCATTGGTACACTTTTGCCTGCAACATGGAAGGCCTGGGCTTGATTTCCAGCCAATGCCCCACCCCAACCAATAGGTTGCAGCCATCCTTAGTACCGTTCCCAAATCCAGATAAACTGGGCAGGGTGTTAAAAACCTGTGCGTGGTTAAATGTGAGGATTGGATGGTTAGCTTTGGCAACCCCTTAATGAGAGCAGCCAAAAAGAACAACAACAGTATGTGATATTATCTGGTGACTTCTGCCACCAGATCAACTACTGATGAACTACTGATTTTTGGAGACATTCTCCTGGCCTTCATCGGGTTGTTAGCAACCATGTAGGGTAAGAATTAACTGTAATTCTTATTATCATACTATCACATAAAATTATTGTAGGTATAAAACAGGTTAACAAGTTTAAAAGAGGACCTATTATTCAAAATTCACTTCATTCAGACATTTATGTCTCCAATGAGCAAAAATGTGAGGGGAATTTTCTTTTTTTTTTTATGTACTGGCTAGAGTTTTAGATCAATTAGATTCTCCCTGTAATGTCACCTCATCTTGAAAGAGTGAACAAGTGGAATGCATGGTCCTTAAAAGAATTGTGGGTTAATGTGTCACCAAATTTTGTATGGTCCCCACCAACACCACTTGGTTGGGAGTTATTATTACATCCCTATACAGTCTTGACCTCACTTCAAGCCATTTGGCCATTAAAGGAATTCCTGGGAGGCCAGTGTTTCGGACATGAAGTAGGCAGCCCGATCATGGCTCCGGTGTTCTGCGAAACCATTCTACCATCATGTTATCCAAGAGAAATAAAAGGCGTTTTTACTCTCTTAACTGTGTTCACTTGTTCCGCACATTCAGAAGTCCCGGTTTGACTTGAACACTCCTTGTAATTTGAAACAATGTGTTTGAAACAGAGGGGCTATGAAGGGGTATTTCACCTGGGGTGCTAACCTATACTTTGGGGGAGCTATAAGACCTGTGTTAACTTACTTATAAATAGTCAAATATGGGACCTTTAAAGTCCATATTTCTAAATATAGACATCTAACCCTACTGACAAGCCATGCAGTGCTCATTTAGAACAGGCTGGAACAGTTAGCATAACATCAAATACAAGACAGAAGAGCGTTCAAATGGTAAAGTGGTTATACCCTACAGATCCCCAAACTGCCTTGCTGCCCAACAAGACTCAACAACGGCCTGAAGAGCGCTACTTTACGAGAGGCACTTTGAAGGTGCTTTATTTTTCCTTCTCCTTCTAATTAGCCCTTCACCATAAATAATGGAGCATACAGGAGGGCTTTGTTTTGGATGCAGAACCCATGCCGAATCCTGCTCCAATTTAACTGAATGTACCTCTTATTCTAGTCTGTAAAAAATAGACTGTCAGCCGTTATTAGGCTTTTCAATAGTTTAATTTGAACAGGATCTTGTCTGTAATTATAGCAGCTGCCCAGGTCAAACTAATCTAGCTTAAATAGAGCTTGCTAATACATTTACTCTGAAGACATCCTGTTTTTGCCTGTAGCCGCACCTGGCACCTGCGGCTCTGTTTCTCAAACATCTTGTTTACACACTGCGCAGGATTTAATGTATTGTATTGTGTTGTATCTTTGAACTTGCTTTTACGTGTATGGATTTGCTATTATATGCTGTCACGTGGTATGGTATCGTTATCCTCGCTATATCCGACTATACGTTCTGTAACTGGGTTGGCTGAACAAAGGGTTTCCAGTAAAGGCAAAATGGACTTTCAGAGGCATGCTGACCACACAAGGTGTGTCTTCAGGTGTATATTTGGAAATGAGATCGACTTCGAGTGGGTGTGTGCTGAAAATTGGAATGTGGGTGTAACTATGGCTTTATTCAGAGATCTTTGACGTAGGAGCGAAGTGGTCAATGACATTCATATAGAGCAATGCTTAAGCATTTATAGCCAGCTATATACTGTAACAAGGGCTCACCTGACAGGATGGGTGGAGTCGTCAAAGTGCATAATCTTCATTACTAATGCTAGCCAGATTAATGCTAATGCCTCTTTAGATGCAATCGTAACCCTACTTTTGATGGCTCATCTGCTGCCTATTAAGAAAAGTATTTGATTTAATATATAAGCTTAAGAACAAGCCTGCCTGTCCCACCATTAGTGTATATGTTTTAATTACATTTGTAATAAATGGCATTAAGTAGTCAGGAGCGAAACAGGAATGAAAAATAAAGATGAAGGTAGAGGCTTACAGAGGATCAGCACCAGAGCAGCTCCTGTTTGTAATCTCTCTCGCCCCTTGGTCGGCAGTGTGTGGGTGGTCCCCACATACACACATTACAGGCCCAGCCTGTATTTCGCCCCCAAACTCTTAATTTGCTTGTCATGGTTTCCTCCACAGGCCAGACTGGTTAGCCATCACCACAGAACTGCCTCAATTACAATTAACAACAGCAGTTTGTGGTCACAGAGACAGAAAGGGAGAGACAGGGACTCCAAAGAGAGACGGATGGAGGAATGTGTGCAACTATGACACACAATTAGGTCTCAGCTTAGTCACAGCTTACTGCATGATGTTTCAATACCACACAAAAGTTTCAACTGTCCCCTTTTCTTTTTTTTTTTGTCCTCAGTCTGTTCTGCTGTATTCCGCCATTCATTATGACTTTCTCCATGCACTTTGGTGCTCTGGAAAGAAAAGGGTTTCAGGGACAGGGTAGATTGGGGATGGGGCAGAGGATATGGAGTTCTGGTTTATTATATTAACGTATTGCAATATGATTCTTTTTTTTCGCCTGATATTTTCTTCACAGCAATGTATGCACCTGCTTCTTAGCGTTGGAGTTAGATACTTTAAAGTCCCACAAATATAGTAGATATAATAATGAGCACCACATGGTTAAAATGTCCAGCATTGATAAAGCTTGCCATTTTACGAGGGCATTCCAGTCAAACCGGGACTCGTGATGAACTTTCTCAAGTCGTAAAAAAATGACGACTTTAAGCACAGTACGGTTGTACATAAGACTCTTAAAGATTTTGCATAGTCCTGACCTCGCTCCAAGCCATTTCCACATGTTTGGGCCATCAAAGGAGTTCCTGGGAGTCCAGCGATCATGGCTCTGGAGCAGTGAGAAAACGTTCTACTTTGATGGCATCCAAGCACTAGTGAAACACTGGGATACGTGCATTATTGTAACAGGGGATTACTGTATATACAGAAATCAAGGAAGTTTTTAATCTCATAACAAATCTGGAAAGCTCATTTGTATTCTTAAGTGACTACATCATGTCTAAATTGTGAACGGCATCAAAATAGATTTGATTTGTGCTTGATCTTCTGCTCCTGTATTGGTTACTCTTCTTTCAGAATAAACTATATTCTCACTAACTACTGCATGCCTTGTTAACATGAGCAGGTTTAGGGCTCATGTTCAGCTTTAGTCCAACTGCGCCTGCCCTTCACTTCCCTAGTTCCTAGGACAGCTTTCACATTACTAATATTGTTCTGTATCTGAGTACACATACTATGTTTATATACTCTCCTATACAGCAGGTGGCAGTGTGCAGCTAGTTTGCTTTGCAAGCTGCCAATAAACATAAGTATAATTGAATTAACCCTACACAGTGTGTCTACTAATATTGATATTTTTGGAGGCAATCAGCACCATTTGCAGATTTCATAAGAGACAGACAGTGTTTATGATTATAAATAATATAAATAGTGGTCCACTTTAGTGTTTTGGTACATGTAGCTTTTACATTTGAGTCAAACATTTTCAATTGGACTAGAGTACGGTATGCTGTTCGCAATACTCAAACATACAGGACGTCGGAGACAAGTGTCCCTGCCTGAGTCCGTAGTTCGAAAGCAGTTGTAGTTAGGAACTCCGTAGAAGTTGCCTTCTCCCATTTGGCATGTAGGACCTTGTGGCTTGACCTGGACCCAGAGTGTTTTTTAGCGTAATTATAAAAGAGTGAAAATAAGCATACAAAACCATTTCACTAAATTTCCTCCTAAGTCTCCATATGTCAGCTACATTTAAATTGAAGTATTTGTTTATATTAGTACTTAGCTTAGCAATCTTTCTTCAATGGACCCCCAGGTGTTCACCAAACCCCCCTTCCCACAAGCACACACACTCACACAGGTTTTATAGCCTCCAGCTGGGCTCGTTCTTAAATGTGACACTGCACCTGTGCCCTTCCTCACTTGTGTTGAGTCTCAGATGGACAATGATGGATTTCAGCCGATCCTATGTATTGTAAGTGTGCACTGTACGTTTCTCCATGCACACACACATACACACACACACACACACACACATCTGACATATGTTTTCATTTTTGCACTGTATTGTAAATGTTTTACGTGCTTTGCTTCTGGAACTGCTGATAAATCACCATAGACTTTTAAGCTGGCTGTGCTCCGTAGTGATGAATGCACGCTTCATTCTCTGACTGTTGTAAAGTGGACACACACACACACACACGCAAGATGTGAAGTTTCAGATGGTTGCACTTTATATGAAGACATTGTAACACATTTTTATAAAGAAAATAATCTATACACAGGAGAAGACAAATATTATTTAAATAATATTGTAATAATAATTTGTAACTGTTATGAGCAGATTATAATATTATTGGACACACCTTCACTTATTCAATGTGTTTTCTTTATTTTCATGACCATTTACATTAGTAGATTCTCACTGAAGGCATCAACACTATGAATGAACACATGTGGAGTTATGTACTTAGCAAAAAAAGGTGAAATAACTGAAAACATGTTTTATATTCTTGTTTCTTCAAAATAGCCCCCCTTTGCTCTGATTACTGCTTTGCACACTCTTGGCATTCTCTCGATGAGCTTCAAGAGGTCGTCACCTGCAATGGTTTTCCAACAGTCTTGAAGGAGTTCCCAGAGGTGCTTAGCACTTGTTGGCCCCTTTGCCTTCACTCTGCGGTCCAGCTCACCCCAAACCATCTTGATCGGGTTCAGGTCCGGTGCCTGTGGAGACCTTTTTTTGTTACAGTAAGTACATAACTCCACATGTGTTCATTCATAGTTTTGATGCCTTCAGTGAGAATCTACCATGTAAATGGTCATGAAAATAAAGAAAAACCCATTGACAGATAGATGAGAAGGTGTGTCCAAACTTTTATATATACTTTTCAAAAGTTTTAGAACACTTGCACATTTCTTTGCTTTTGTTTAGTGATTTACTTTCTACACTCTACAACAATACTGTGGATTTCAAAACTATAAAAATAACACATATGGAATTAGGTAATTACGTAACAACAAGAAAAACACCAGTTAGTTGCTATTGTAAGACACAGAGGTCGGCATTTCTGTAATAGTTCCTGCAAGAACAGGATTGTCAAGTGCATTTGCAAAATCCGTCCAGCACCATAATGAAACTGTCTCTCATGAAGGCCGTCCCAGGAGGACGAGACCAAAACCTTTCCCTTGCTGCAGACGAGAAGTTCATTTAGAGTTATCAGCCTGAAAAATGACCAATTAACAGCAGCTCAGATTAGAGGCGTTATGAAGTCTTTACAGAGCAGAAGTAGCAGAAACATCTCAATATCAACTGTTCAAAGGAGATTCATGCAGTTTTTGGACGCCTTCAGCAAAACTTTACAATGTAGAAAGAAATAAACATCAGGAACCATCATGGAGTTAGAAAGTGATCTAAAACTTTTGAACGGTGTGTACTGTATATAAAGTATACAGTTGCCAATAATATGTGAAGAAACATGTGCTTAGAGTCATTATTATATGTTGTCCACATTTTAATTAGATGATTGGGATAAAATATTATTCTCAATGATAAATTAATTTTACCTCTTTACCTCTTTGACAAAAAGCATTTAGGTTAACAAATATCCTAGCAGAAGCTGTTAGTCTTCCCCAAACCACCGTGTCCACCCTCTTCAAAGCAGCCCTAAAGCATCACTGATCCATTGCCTTATGTCACAGCTGATTTGAGGGACTTTTCATTGTGGCACCACGACATGACGTCCCTCCTGACAAAATTTCAGGTTAACTGTGCAGTTCTGGACTGATGGTCTTTGGGAGTGATGTTTAAAACTTATCCTTTTTGGTGATTATTGCTCTGTTTGGGCTTAATTGCATTTTTTAAAATTTATTATATATTTATTTATTTCTAATATTTATTTAATGTCCATAAACTGACTTGTGCAAGCTAACATGTATGGTGAAGGTGGTGGGTGCCAATAATTTTGAACATAACTATAGTTTACACAGACTGGTGTGTATCTTTCAGCTTTTTAAAGAGTTTGGTGTGTAGTGTATGGTGTGATTATGGCATAACTTCCAATAACCAATCACTGATTATTATTATTATTATTGCCATTGCCCAATCAGTGGCCACCATTGTTCCAACTGACAAATCATTGATCAGTATCATACTGTATACAATGACTAATCACTGATCTTCATTGTTCCCAATAATCATTGATGATTATTACCATTATCTAATAATAGATCATCATTTTCCCCAAAGACCAATCACTAGTCACAATTGTGACCCCTTTAAGGATGCATTAGCTGTTTTTCCCTGAAAAGAGCAAACAGGAAGTTGTTCATTTCCTGTCAACAAATTTCCTTAAACACATTAGGAGCAAAGCAATTTGGCAACTACTGAGGGAAACAACAGGATGCTCGGTTCATCATTTTCTGTGTTCTATCCGAGTCTAGGTCGGAGAAATGTGCTTGTGCAGACTGTTCTGCATGAAAAATTAAAATCCATCATTGACCTATCATCACTCATGCTTTCATTTCCAGCATAAAAGGCGGCATTTTTAAAGAACCTTTAACTGAAGTGTCTGTTTTAAAATGTTGCCTGAAGATGAGTTTTGTAATAAAGTCTGGCATGTCACAAAGGGCGAGGTGTGTTCCCAGCAGATACTACAGTATAAGGGATACCAGAAGTTCTCTTCAAATGTTTTGCTTTGTAGCTTCCAGTTAGACATGAAGTAGGAATTCTGTAATATTTCCTGCCCAATTCATCCAGATTTATTATTATTTTTTAAATCTATGAAACATTATTGATATTTAAGTTTAACATGATTTCTTCTTGAGTCTCCACAAGCAATCCACACACACATAACTCCGGTGCATTTTCACCAAAGCCTTTAATGTTTGCTATGAGATTAACGAGTAAGAACATGCAGAATTTTTCCTCATTAAAACATAAAGGATCCTGCCTCCAGCCCAGGAAAGCAGTCTGTTCATGTCGTCCATGGCGTGCGATCAAATGCGACTCCCATATACCCTTCCTCTGCTCGCTACATCCTTCTTTCCGCTACTTGCTATACTATTCATATTAGCATTGCTCAGATCACGACGGAGGTTTCTCTGATCTTTGGGATAGTAGAAGCTAGTCTGCCAGTTAAATTTAACCAGGTGTATTTAAATCAGCTAATTGGTAATATTGGTTAGATATTTTTGGTGGCTGGAACGGATTATCTGAATTTACATTATTTCCCATGGGAAAATCCGTTTTACAATATGAAATTTCACCTTAAGAACTCCGGAATGGATTAAATTCATATGCCAAGGTACCACTGTGCAATTCTACGGTTTTAGGGTTACAATATTAATTTGCTTGATAGAAGCACCATTGATGAGCGCAGAAATTTAATTTGCGAGTAGTATTCTGCCTTGTTATTTTATTATTATTTTTCCTGTGCTAAACGTCTCCCAGGTGTGTTTGAGCGTACGATATGTGAAGCCCAGCGACCCGTCTAGGATGTCTTTAGATCTTCCATGACCCTGACCAGAATAGAGACCTGACTGATGAGAAACGCTAGGTTGTTTGTCAAGCTAAGTATGTGAATAGTAGTGTAGATCTAATGTCATATGGTGAAGTCTGAAATCAGCTCAGCGAATGTAATTTGTTTAACATGTGTCACTCATCAAACTCTCAACGTTTATCAGAACGTTTCAGCCCTGAGCTGGGTCCATAGCGATTTGGACTCACAGGTTCTTCAGAGTCCCAGAGCTCTATCAAAGCCAATCAGTTTTATTTACCATATCTTTGATACCACATAAGGGATCAGTTTGCACTGGGTTACAGTTGTTTGGATGAGAGTTGACGGCTGAAGTTATTGGTTTATACGTAGAGCGCAGCTCGAGCATTAAATGGGTTTGTGTGGCCTGAAACTCGGCACAGATGCTCTATATCTTGTGGCTCAGCAGTTCAACGGTTGCGGATGCGTCTATATATATTTGAAGTGACCTGAGTCGTGTGTTGAGCTTAAAGACTTAATGTTTTTAGGCGGCATTCGTATAGCACAGGACTTTCTTTTTCCAGTATAATTGCTCTACTTTGGATATTAGGAAGCATTCCAGACTCAGGTTTGTTCCTTTAGTAGAACAAGTGGTTCAAGTCAAATCCGGGCTATGCAAAATGACAGAACACAGTTATGACAGTAAAAACTACCTTTATTTCTCTATACAGTATAATCGCCTTCTACACTTATGCACTTGTAGTGGACCAGTGTTTGGATACCATCAAGGTAGAAAGTTTTATCAGTATACCCGAGCTGTGATCGGAAACATCTGAAACCCTGGCTCCCAGGAACTCAATGGCACAAAAACATATGGAAATGGCTTGGAGCGAGGTCAGGCCTGTACAGGGGATGTTGCAATAAGTTCCTGTAATGTGCAAGTGGTGTTGGTGAATGATTATGTGTAGAGTTCTCATAGACAGATGCGTCTCTTCCTCAAGTTACCTGTTGATTTTACAGAATCAGGCATTTTAATTGCAGCATGTTCAGGGAAACGACTGCACTGGTCATTCACAGATCTTTGGCGTTAAAAGGTTTGCACCTTTCAGATGTTTTACTGAGGCTAATGCCTCTTTTCCACTGCATAGTACGGCACAGCACGGTTCAGTACAGCTCACTTCGGTTCGACTCAGTTCGGCTCAGTTTGCGCTTCCACTGCAGTTTAGTAACGCTTTAGAGTGGGCGGGATTATTCACCTGTCGTTTTAGTTGCGGCGCCTCTACTGCCGTGACATCATCGTAAACGCGCCACAAACAAACACACAACAATGGAGCATATCGACGGCATGGTGTTCTTCATTCTCGGCATGTGGATGTTTTTAACAGCGAGACGAAGGAGTTTGTTTCAAAAGAGGCTGATGGAAGCCAAAGAACATTTTTGGTTAATACAAAAAGGTGCGTCCGATCCTTCTCTGGCTGTTCTAAATATAGCGGTTCTGTTGTGTCTCGTGCCGCAAGCTCAGTGACGCAGTAATAACGATTTTCTCCGGCCAATCAGTGACCGGCAGAGTTTACACGTCACGTTTTGGTAACGGTTCGGCGCGCTTGGAACCTCGGCTGAGGTGGTACTAAAAAAAGGACCAGGTACTGTTCCCAGTGGAAAACCCCCCAAAAGTGAGCTGAACTGAACCGTGTCGTGCCGTACTATGCAGTGGAAAAGCGCCATAAGAGTCTCATCACCATACTGTACTTGAAGTCTTCTGGAAATGTCAATTGGTCCCAGGTTGACTTCAATGCCCCTTGTACTGTATATTTGGTATTTTTTTGTTACACATACATAATCATACAGTACAAAGTATGTACATATGGTATGTAGGGGTAAAATATTTATTTAACTATATTGGTTTCCTCTGAAAGGCGGTTCTAAGCAGTTATTTTATAGAAAGCTGAACAATTATACATCATCCAACCCCGGGAATATCTATAAGAATTGCAACCACAGAAGCTCTGAAGCTGTAGATGCTTTTCCACCACCAAGCTTCAGCTCTGGGTTTATTTAAAGATGGCCCAGAGATGATGCACTAGTCTGTGGTAGGTCTTGCTGTTTATTTGCCCTTCATGGACTCAGACTATTTTGGGGCTGACTTCACAGGGCAATAATTGCTCTCATTTCACTGGTCGGTAAGGGAACAAGAGGAAATGAACAATTACTGCCGTGTTTGTTTGAGGGTGAAGTCATATCGCCATCTCTGCGGGTGAACATGTGCATTCTCCTTGGTGTGTGGTTAATAAAATGACATAGAGAGCTGTGAGTATGCAGTAATGTGTGTTGCTATGAGTCGCAGCACTAATGATCTAGAAAGTTTAAGTACACTAGTGTAAAGTGTCTCAGTGTCATCACTGATGCACCACCATGCTTGGGTAGTATTACTGTAAATGAGTAATAAAAAAACGCCAGGGAAGAGTGCTATAGACTGCAATTGTGAAAATTATATGTTAGGAATGTAAAGAGGTAAGAATTGTTTGAATCATTCATTCCCGCTTATCCTTGGGGAACGATGCAGGGGCACCCTGGGTGACGTGCCAACTCATCATAGGGCACAATTATACACTATGGGCACCAGCCAGGGTATAATTCATGTCTTTGGGCAGTAAGGGGTGGGTGGAGTACAGTACCTGAAGGAAACCAATAAAGCAGACCAGAACCCCAAACCCTAGAGGTGCAAGACAACCACTCCAAAGGCAAATTACTAAATCCCAATTTTCAGTCTATAATAGCTAACATGCAAGGATGAAACACTGGGAGTCATTGTGTTAAAGAAAAGTAATCATCCAACAGCATGAACAGATGACGCCAAGTTGCTGTTACCACCGCAGCGCTTATTGTTTATAACCGCCACATTCAAGCATGAAGCGTACTTTTTATCCATTTACAGTATAGTTACATTTCTTTCATTCCTCATGTCCTATTGCTTATGTCCTTCCTGTTATCCCTGTTGTTATCTCTGTTGACTCAGTATTCAACAGTGCCGTAGAATAAAATATACATGAGCATAACCTCAAAACCTTAACTCAAACTCGAATACCCTAAACCCTCTTCCTAAAGCTTAAACCTTAAACCCAAACATGAAACTCTAAATCCAGTGAACCGCAACAATTAATCCTTGCCCCCAAACCTAAACACGAAAACGTGACCTCTAGCCCTTAGGGTTCAAGATAGTCTTCACCACTAACCCTAATTCTGTTATGTTAATTTCACATTTAAATGAATAACAATTAAAAATATTTATTGCTCGAACATATTTTAACATAAAAAAGAACCATCGAGTCTGTCCTGAAGGAACAGCTGTTAAGACAGAGTGTGTGTTGATGCAGAAGCAAAAAGTAATGACATTTCGCCTGTAAACCTGTGAACAGTACCGTCTTTCTCCCTCACATACCCAGTGTGAGTGTGAGTGTGAGTGTGTGTGTACACTTGTGTAAAACCCCATGTCCTGGCACAACATCTAAGCTGAAGTGAAAAGGCTTTACTAGGAAGGTAGGATTTCACCAAAACATTTGGACAGTCTAAGAAAGTCCTCTCTCTCTCTCTCTCTCTCTCTCTCTTACTCTCTCTCACACACACACACATGCACACACACATCAAAGTGGAGTCAATATTTACCCTCATTTACCGTCAGCAGGTCGGCAATGAACGGTATTTCCATTTCAAACCGAACTCCGACTGCGAACGCTCAGTGTGTCAGCTCTAATTACCACGACAGGTACAATTTAATAGTCTTGTCATTAGGGTGTAGTGTTCTAGGGTCAAGGGTTCAGGGTTAAGGGTTATGGACTTTTTTTTAAGTTTCTATTTCATGGTTGTAGGCCAATGTTCCATTGATTTGCACGGAGGGTACTCTGGTTTCCCCCCAAAGTCCAAAGACATACGTGCAGAGTAGGTTAATTGGCGTTTCCAAATTGCCTGTAGTGCGTTAGTGTGTGTGCTTGTGCCCTCTGAGGGATTGGCACCCCATTTATGGTAAGGTATACCCCGCCACTGGGATAGTCTCTAGGCCTCCTATGACCCTACTCAGTGTAAATAGTGAAGATAATGACTGACAATGAGTAATAGAAAGTGCTCCTTCACCCATTTAACTCCAAGGATAAGTCTAGCCCCTAGTGGTCAAATATGGGAAATGCAACAAGTGTTAACAGTTTGCCATCAGGGTCAAATATGGTCTCTGAATGGGTGGAACTGGCTCCAACTGAACTACATATTGGATAGAGAAGAGTTATGGGTGGGAAGATAAATGAGATGTTAACCTGCTAGCCCCTCCGATTTGGAGTTACTCCCACCCATGTGGAGCCAGCCCTACCTTTTTAAAGTTAGCCCCACCAATTTGAAAGTACACCCCTTTTCCACGAAGGCAGCTCCAGAGTTAGTTCAGAACTGGTGCCCAATTTCAGACCAGTTCTGTGTTTTCAGCACCGGCCTTCAGACAGAAAAAGCGGTTCCATTGCAGCACCAACATTTGCTGGGCTAGAACAAAGAACCGCTTACAGGGGTGAGATTCTTTTTTTTTATTTTATTATAACCAGCTAAAAATATGGCACCGACATCTGAAATTTTTTCTCCCGCTAGCATGGTTACTAGACTTTCAGTCATTTGACCAGCACATTTGACATATTTGAAGGTATCCCCACCCATTTTGAGCCAGCCCTACCCATATGAAGTTAATGCCACCAACACCACATATTTGGTGTTGGTCCTACATGCTACTTGTTAAATCATGCTTCAACAATACTAAATGGGAGGAGCAATAGGAAGGACGGTTGATGACAGGGTTACACAGTCACCAAGATCTTGTTCGAAAAGAATTTAAATTTTTTATTTAAAAAAAACTTAAAAACTTAAATTTTGTCTGTAAATTCTGTTTATGATTTACAGAAGAATCCATATTGTAAGGAATGTTAGTTTTTAAGTCTTTAATTTTTAGTTTTTTAAAACCTTCAGCTTCCCTGTTTACGCTAAAAAAACATCTTTTTAAATATATTCTCCAAACTGCACTGATTTAAGAAGGTTTCTATTTGTTTTTCTCAAAAAACAAAACAAAAAAAATGAACATATTATTATCATATGATCTCCACATTATGGCCACCAAGATAGCAGAACTCATAGCTGTGTGTTGGCTATTTTCATTTCATGTATGTCTGGACCAAAAACAACATAGACAGCATTCCTATTCATGGACGTCTCTGGGTTGTTGGTACTCGCTGGGCAATTTGCAACATAAACATAAATTTTAATGATAAATTAGGGCTCAGAAATGTGTCATGTTAAGTAGGAAAAGTTGCATAAAGGTCTTATTCAGTGTGATTAACACAGCTCAGTACGTACTGCTGCTGGAGGCCAGGAGTTTTTTTCCTCTGTAGAGAGTTCAAAGACATTATTATTTTTTTTTTTCTTCTCAGATCTCCTGCCGCCTCTCGGTGGCAAATCACAATGTTTACATTTGTCGACAGTAAAGACTTCTGTTCCCGTCAGTGTGATCCTGTAATCGCTCAGCAATATCGACACCATTCCGGAACCCAATCAGCAGCCAAAGATGACCTCTTTTCCAGCTTGTGGAGCTGTGCAGATGACAGCTCGATACAGCTCAATGCTGGATGACATTCTGTCAGTGACATCGTTTCTGCTTAACATTGCACTCCAAGGATTGACATCCACATTGACGTCTCTCTTAACGGATGACCACAACCAAGTTACAGTTTTAAGCAACAGATGAAAGCAAAAAATCCAACTGAAAGGTGTTGAGCCACCACAACAGCTTCAAGACTCTGCAAGTCCTCAACTGGTGTTTCGATGGTGATGGAGAGTACGGTTACTGCAAAATCTCTCCAAAAATATTTCATTGCGTTGAAAAGAGGATGAAAATGCCGTTCACATCAATCACATTAAACCCTTCAGTTCATCATCATATCCTGTGATTGGTTGAAGTCATCCCATAAGACACCATAAGACATGTCCATTATGATAGACGTGACTTCAATGACTATACTGTGCATCACGTTGTTTAAAAGTTGGAATTTTACAATCTCTACCTGGAAATATGGTGAATCATAATGTTCTTTTTGTAAGTTCTTTTTTATATTACTTTATCAAAGTATTCATATATGAGTAGCAGCCACTCAGTCACTCACTCATTGTCTATACTGTACTGCTTTATTCTGTATTCAGTATCGCGAGGCCTGGACGCTATCCCAGGGGACTTAGGGCATGAGACGGGGTACAGCCTGGATGGGGTGCCAATCCATCGCAGGGCACATTTACACACACATACACACTACGGGAAATTTGGGATGGCCAATTAACCTAATCTGCGTATCTTTGGACTGTGGGAGGAAACTCATCAAGGACGGAGAGAACATACAAACTAAAGTGGGAATCAAACCTGGACCGTGGAGATGCAAGGTGACAGTACTTTTCACTATCCCAAGGATTCATTTAAAACTACACTCCAAACTGTGCATTTCAAAAGTATTTAAATATTACAAACTACACTTTTAAAAATTTGTGTAAAATTTACAAACTGCACCTTTTAGTAATGTTTAAAACAGTACAAGCTAAATCTTTAAAACGTACAAATTGTGCCTTTAAGTGACCCTTTAATACATTACAAACCACGCCTTTTGAACACATTAATATATTTCAAACTGCACCTTTGAAATGGACTTTAAAACATTACAAACTGCAGCTTTAACAACAGCGAAACATTTCAAACTGCACCTTTAACATATGTTTAAATATTAAAAACTGCACCTGCATCTTTAAAAACACATTACAAACTGCTCCTTTAAAAACAACTACACATTGCAAACTGCACCTTTAAACACATTGAAAAACTTACAAACTGCACCTTTAAACACATTGAAAAACTTACAAACTGCACCTTTAAACACATTGAAAAACTTACAAACTGCACCTTTAAACACATTGAAAAACTTACAAACTGCACCTTTAAACACATTGAAAAACTTACAAACTGCACCTTTAAACACATTGAAAAACTTACAAACTGCACCTTTAAACACATTGAAAAACTTACAAACTGCACCTTTAAACGCATCTAAATATTACAAACTGCACCTTTAAACAGATTAAAACGCCACCTTTGAAACAACACCTTAAACATTGCAAACTTCACTTTTAAACATAATGTATTAAAACAATACAAACTGCACCTTTGAACACATCTAAATAATACAAACTTATAATAACCTCTTTACTATATTACTGCGCCTTTAATATACTTTAATATACAGTATAACTACATGTTGTATCTGAGCAACAGTTATTTCTAATACTTTTCGTTTTCTCAATATGACCTTAAATAGAATTTTTTTTCAGGATGTTCATTTATTTTGTGTGTCTGATCATTTTGTGATTATACAGCATAGACACTGGTCATGTGACAGCTTCATGAACATGCCTTGTTATTTACTTTGCCGTTACATGACGGGTGGAAGTGTTTACACCCTGATCAAAACTTCTGCTCGTTTATTAGGTTCACGTGAGCCGAAAGATTTTTGAAAATCTTTTTTTTTATTTTTATGATGGAACATTTCACTCCTCCTGCGTCATCGTTTCACTATCACTGACCATCTGGCGCGGCTTAGCGCTTAGCGTGGGCTAACGTCCAGCTGACACGGAGAAACTCAATACTCAATACTCGACGCACACATTCCCATCAGAGAGCACCCTCACACACACAGGAACACGCACGTACACACACATGTGTGCAGGATGAAATACGCAGGCATGGAGAATGTCCGTCCTGTTAATAACGCACTTAAAGCGGCACTTAAGAAATAATCCTCGAGTGTCCGGTAACTAGCTCATCTCCGATCCGCTCCAGCTGTTTGCTGTCCGATTCGTTTCATGTAAACTGATCTGCTGAGTGCAGGGATCGTGTGACCCATCACATCTGCATACGGAGCTTGATAACATTCACAACAACATTATTACACCACTTGAACGGAATCGGGTCTGCTTGACATTACAGCGTGACAGCAACACGCAGCACGTGGTCGAAACAGAGCGAGAGAGAGAGAGAGAGAGAGATTGTTAGGCATGAACTGAAATAATGTGATGCTAAGAAAGAGAGAGAGATTAAAGGATTGATAGACTGACAGACTGAAAGAGCGTTACTGAAAGAAGACGAAAAGAAAGAGAGAGGGAGAGAGAGAGAGAGGGAGAGGGAGAGAGAGAGGGAGAGAGAGAGAGAACACATTCAAAATGCCATCATCATTCATTAAGAGACTAAGAGAATGAAAGAAAGGGATTGAGTGAAAAATCAAAGAGAGAGAGACTGAAAGATGAACAGAATGAGTGATGTGAGAGACTGAGAAAAAGAGAAAGGATGGCTGGATAACCGACTGAAAGAGACGCGGGAAGAAATAGAGATAGAGGGAGAGTAAAATAACCGCGAATGGAAAAAGGATGGAGAGGAGTGGAGATCGAAAAAAGATCAAGCGGAAGTTTTCAGAAAAACGGATTGTGTGAAAGATTTTCAGCGAATGAATGAAGGAGAGAGAGAGGGAGAGAGAGAGAGAGGATGGAGAGAAAGAGTGATGTGTGTGTGTGAGATGCCATGCATGGCAGATGTCGGAGGAGGGATGCTGAAGGAAATTGAAAGATTGAAAGACTGAAAAAGAAAGATTGAGATATTAAGAAAAACAGTAAAGGAGTGCGAGATGGAGAGAGAGACTGAAAGAGATTTCAGAAAGTTGAAAGACTGAGAGAGAGATTCCAGTGGAGCAGGTGAGTAGAGATGAAGTGGGGATGTAGTGTGTGTGTGTGTGTGTGTGTGTGTGTACTTACAGGTAAGAGGTGAGGTGGTTTAGATCCTCAGGGACGGATGATAGTCCGAGTTCGGAGCAGTCTGTGATCAGCAGCGCTCCTTCATGTTGACACGAGCACACGGAGGGGCACACGCCTGCGCCCACGGCTGCACCCACGCTGCCCACCACACACACCAACAGCAGCTCCCGCAACATGAGTGTGTGCCTGTGTGGATGTGTGTGTGTACGAGTGTGTGAGTTGATAACTCTGTAAATCTGTGTGATTGTTTAAGGTGTCGGTGTTATTAAGGCAGAATTGTCTGTGTGTGTGTGTGTGTATGTGTGTGAATTTTATGTGAGCCTGTGTGTAGGTGTGTGTGTTTGTGTGTGTGCAGGCGCAGTAACTCTGAGCCTCTCCTCCAAGTCTCTGCACATTTATTCTGTCACTCCAAATCCAAATCCAGAGTGAACGACTAAGAAGAGAGCGCAGGTCTCTCTCTCTCTCTCTCTCTCTCTCTCTCTCTCTCTCTCTCTCTCTGTGTGTGTGTGTGTGTGTGTGTGTGTGTCTCCCTCCCATCCCATTTAGAAGACATTCACCTATTGTAATAGAAGTGTGTACATCTATTCTGATTGGCTGGAGCTCTGAAGATGGGTGGAGTCGCCCTTCACACACCCCCCTACTAGGGAGCCAGGTCTCTCTCTCTCTCTCTCTCTCTCTCACACACACACACACACACACACACACACACACACACACACACACACACACACTCAGGCAGATGAAGAAATGGGAAGAAATTGAATACACTGTCCACAATCCAACTACACACTACAACACACCATCCCTTAGTACAGCATTACAACCATACATTACTGTACATATGCTGTTACACTACAACTCTTTAAAACACACCACATCTACACACCTCATCACACACTTATTAAACTTATAACTTATTAAAACACACAAAAAGCACGAACACTAATACACACTACATTAAACTACCATTGCCGCAAAATGGTCCCACTTTCGTTAACCCCATTATAACACACTAAACTACACACTGTGACACAATAGTTCTTATTACACCACTACAACCTTTAGAAACACACATAACTTAAAACTATAACTACACAAAACTCCAGCTCATTCAAACACACACTATAACACAAACTACAACTACACAAAACTACAGCTCATAAAAACACACAATAAAACACAAATTACAGCTACACACAACTCCAGACCACTCAAAGAGATTGTAACACAAACTACAACTACACACACAATTCCAGCTCATTACACTATACCACAAGCTACAATCACACACAACTTCAGCTTGTTAAAGCACACTATAACACAAACTACAGCTAAACACACACGTCCAGCTGAAAAAAATACACTAAAATACAAACTACAACTTCACACAACTCATTAAAACAAACTACAATGACGAACATAAAACTTCAGCTCATAAAAAAACACAATATACAGTAATACAAACTACAACTTCACACTACAGCTCATTTAAATACAATATAATGCCAACTTACAACTACACACCCGACTTCAGCTCATTAAAAGACACTATATAACAAACTGCTACTACACACTACAGCTTATTAAAAACACACTAAAACAAATTACAACTACACAATAATACAACAAATTAAAACTACACACAACAGCACATTAAAACGCATTATAACACAAACTACACACACACACACACAATTCCACCTTGTCAAAAAAACACTATTCAATTCAAATTACAACTACACACACACAACTCCAGCTTGTTAAATCACACACTTGTGCTACAACCCATTAAAACACACTATAAAACAAATTATAATTATTCACACAACTCTAGTTCATGAAGAAACACACACTAATACAAACTCCACACACTAATACAAACTCCACACACTAATACAAACTCCACACACTAATACAAACTCCACACACTAATACAAACTCCACACACTACAACACTACAACTTATTTAAAACAAACACTATAACACAAACTACAACTACACACACAATTCCAGCTCATTACACTATACCACAAGCTACAATCACACACAACTTCAGCTTGTTAAAGCACACTATAACACAAACTACAGCTAAACACACACCTCCAGCTGAAAAAAAATACAGTAAAATACAAACTACAACTTCACACTACAACTCATTAAAACAAACTACAATGACGAACATAAAACTCCAGCTCATAAAAAACACAATATAATACAAACTACAACTTCACACTACAGCTCATTTACTGTAAATACAATATAATGCCAACTTACAACTACACACCCGACTTCAGCTCATTAAAACACACTATATAACAAACTGCTACTACACACTACAGCTTATTAAAAACACACTAAAACAAATTACAACTACACAAACAAAACACATTATACAACAAATTACAACGACACACAACAGCAGAAAAATACAGTAAAATACAAACTACAACTTCACACTACAACTCATTAAAACAAACTACAATGACGAACATAAAATTCCAGCTCATAAAAAACACATTATAACACAAACTACACACACACACAAACACACACACACAATTCCACCTTGTCAAAAAACACTATAATTCAAATTACAACTACACACACACAAAACTCCAGCTTGTTAAATCACACACTTGTGTACAACCCATTAAAACACACTATAAAACAAATTATAATTATTCGCACAACTCTAGTTCATGAAGAAACACACACTAATACAAACACACTACAACTTATTTAAAACAAACAATATAACACAAACTACAACTACACATAACTTCGGATCATTAAAACACACTATAACACAAACAGCTCCAGCTAATTAATACATCATATAACACAAACCACAATCACATTACAGCATTTGATATCCTTATACAGAGTGACTTACACCTCATTATACATCTAAGTAGTTGAGGGTTAAGTTTCAACTTCATGGTTGTGGGGTTTGAACCTGGAACCTTCCGAACTGTAGTAGCAAACAAAACTACATATTATATATTATAACAAAAGCTACAACTCCACACACTGCAGCTTATTAAAACAATTACTATAATGCAAATTGCAAACTAAACACACATACACACACACACACACACACACACACATCTAAAGTTCATTAAAACACATGCTATAACACAAACTACAACTACGCACACAAAAGTCCATCTCATTAAAACACAATATAACAAACTACAACTGTCCATTACAGCACAACTCAAACTACAACTAGACGCAGCACTAAAAAACAAACACTAATGCAAACCACAGTTATACACACAACTCCAGATCATTAAGACACAATATTACACAAACTACAACTATGCACAATTCCAGCTCATTAAACATGCTACAGATACAAATCATTAAAACTCAAAAGCAACTTATTAACGCACACTCTGACACTGCAAACACAAACACACTACAACAGACTTGTACGACAACAATGTGATGTACCACAATATAATATTACAAATTCTCCGCTCTGATTGGTCAGAAGCTCTGCATTATTAGTGTGTAATTAAAATTATTACCAGCTTTACAGCAGGTACATGAATGAGGGATTTATATAAATGTGCTTATTCAAATATATTTTTGTTTTTATAGTAACAAATTTGGGAGCTGATGTCATAGAAAAACAGTCCACTCTAAGAGATGGATTAGAACCCTGAACTACACAAAGAACGTTTTGAGGAACCCTTGTGTGTACACAAACACAAACACTGATTCGAACATCTCAAACTTATGACATGAATTGATTAATATTCCGCAAATAAACATGTCTTCTGTAAAGATGTTGTTATTCTGAACTCACTCTCTCTCACACACACACACACACACACACACACACACTGCCCTGCCAGCACCTGCAGTCTCATCTTGACATCAAACACTCTTTCTACCTCGTAACTGCGTAGCCTGGGGAGAACTGTGATGAACACACACACACACACACACACATATATATATATTATATATATATATACTGTATACACACACGCACAGGCTTTCTCTGTTAAATTACAGCGTTCAGAGCAGTGTAATTTCATCTCTGGTAATTTTATGCGTGTCTGATGTGTCAACGTTTTGATGTGGAGGAAGATGTTTTAAAAAAAGAAAATTTATACGTATATATAAATTTATAATAGATCTTGACTACATGTCAATAATTCAAACAAATATTTATTTTACAATTAATTTAAAGCCAATTGCAATTTTTCTTTTTATTTATTACATACTGTATATGGATTTTTTTTTGTAAATACAATTATTTTGTATTTAATGCACTATTCGATTTAACTCATATTCCTAAAAAAAAAAAAAAGAAAGAAAGAAAGAAAAACAAGATAGGGCAGATGAAAGCCGACTCCATATTCTTTTGTTAGTAACAAAATAACGTTCACTACGCCCTATTTCCTGCAAAGTGCTAGAGTACGTCATATTAACGCCATGGTATGTTAAAAATATAACATTTGTTTACCCTAGTGCACTATGTAGTTAATATGTAGTTAATAATTATTAATTATTAAATCATTTGTATTACTTAATTATGCATACTAGTTGAAGAGCTAGATTAAGCACTATGTCATATTTTATATAGATTCAAATACTAAGGTGAAATCAGTATTTTACTTTTTTTTTTTATTATTATTATTGTTTTGGTACTATTTTCATAAATAAAGTGTGCATTTTCAAATCTCTTAGTACAAAACTCACATTTGATAACATTTGTAACACCACTAGTCATTCTTTCAAAACTGATGGCATGATTTCATTGTATTTGCACATATTTTCATTCCACTTAATCATATACTGAGAACATTTGCTTTAATCACCCAAACAAAACAGTAAGATCTTTTTTCAACTTAGTACTTTTACCAATCATTTCATTCAGGAGCAAATAATACAAGGTAAGAAAATTAACATTAAAATCAGTTGAATTAAATGACAGACAAATGTATTAAACTGAATAATAAGAGATGAAAATCAAAACTTTGATAGTGATAACATTATGAAAGGCAGTTACTGTGAACGAAACATTTATTTAGATGAAACACTTATTTTGTGTAGTGAAAAGGATATTTTGTGATTAAGTGTATTGTACTAACACAATTGAATATATGCTGAAATGTTTGAAAAAAGTGCACTTTTGATGATCTGTTGTGATATAAGTACTAAGAGTTTTGAAAATGTACCAATTGCGTGTGGAAACTGCGCCAAACCAATAAAAAAAAACTGTAAAGTTTAATAGTAGTTAACTTCCAAGATAGCTAGGAACTTTTATTATTAGTTATCTTTAGTGTCTCAACTTTTTTTTTAATATAAAATTATTTACCAGTTAGCTACAGTAGCTAAACTTAATTATCCGAGGTTTGAATATGTTTACCAAATTAGGAAACTGTGGTTAATTAACTATTTTTACAAATTTAGTAAAGTCTGCACACTCTATCTAGCTGAAAATCATCATCATATTTCATCTAGATTAAAGTAACAGGTTGAAATCATTTAGTTTATAGAACAAGAGCTAGCTAGTTACATACTGTATACTTAGCTACAGTATCTTTAATACCTTATAAATAGCTAATTAAACATAAAAAAAGAAATTCCCGTAAATACTTAGAACAGCCATGTGATTTGTTGTTATATTCGTATATACTTAACCAAGTAATGAAAATAACTGTAAGAGCAGCTTATTTCAAAGGTAGCTAGCTATTTAACATTCAATGTTATGTTAACATGACTTTTAATTACAAGCCAACTGGTATTAGTTAGCATTTTTCTAGCATACTGTATAAAGCTATTTTACTTTTAAATACAAGATTTTTGTACACTACAATTTCGTTAACAAAGAAATTTAAATATATGGTTGTGAGGTCGATTACGAAAAATCAGATTTTACATTTTTGTTGTTGTGAAAGGTGAAAAAGATCATACAGTTATAATTCTGAACAGGTTTAGCATTTATTTATCAGGATCGTCTGATATGGACATTCCGACATGGATTATGCTAAATATCACAGTTTGTTACAGATTTCATCCAAGATTTTATTAGTATCATTCCAGTGTAACAAGTAAGGATCCTTAAAGTGTGCTTCGAGTCACCCAGTGTACTGTAAAGCCAAGCTTAAGCTAGAGTCCTGACATCAGGTAGCACTTAACACAGTCTGCCATTATGGTCTACATCACACAAGTTTTAACGTGAAAACAATTAGCGTTTCAAATTTAACAATCCCCTTACGATCAAACCCACATGTTCCAAATAACGTCCTTCTAGATTACTACGTAGTAAACATTTCCAAGTGTTGGGTCTTGAATTTGTGATTTAAGATGCAGCTCGTGTCCTGGAAGAGTCAAGAGAGGCAAATCTGTGCTGCTTAAAAGCAGGGATTTGTGAGCAAGGCATCTTGAAAGTTGGAGTCGCTGTCAACAAACACAGCTCTGCAAACAGTCCACACCTTCAACCACCTGCTGGGAAAGGTAGCGTAGAAACCTACACACACATACACACAAACAAATGCAAACACTTAAAGCTACCGTCAAGCACTGGCAGTCTTTTAAGATACAAAAGGGAAGCGGCTCACCTGTCTGTATTCACCTCGGGCTATTCACGCTCTCTCGAGCAGGAAGTTTAGTGAAAGAAGGAAATCCACCAAAGAACTGAAGTGAATTGAATAAACTTTGATGATTAAGATCATTTTCAAAGATGCACTCTTGTAACATGACCTGCCTCGGACGGTTTTGCTAAAATGTCAACAGCAGAAAAAACTACATTTTGGTGGAAGTAAATTGTAAAAAAACCTTCGACCTTTAACTCCTTTAAAAAATGATCATTCGAAAAACATATCAAGTATACACTAGATCTGCGAGGCTAGCTAATAAACACCTCTCAAACGTTTAATCTTAAAAGAAACACGTCGAATATTGAAATATTTCCTATGTGTTTAGCTATTCTACATTTTGGCCCTAATTTCTGGTCGGTGATGTATTTTTAATAACTGTCAGGAAAAAAACATCTATAGTACAGTAGCAGTGTTGGATACTAGTAGAAAAACTACATGTGAAGGATATGGAATAAGATTCAGGTTTTGTTGTAGCTCCTAAAAACAAAAGGCCAAGAGCTAGGATCAACATCATATACTGTACTGTAGGTGTGAAGACGTTGGTGCATACCCTGAACTCTTAGTCCTAGAATGTTATCTACAAGATGTCGAGCACGATGGCAATGACGATGTTAAAGTTTTCTGAGATGAACCGTTTGATCATACAGACGAAGAGGTGAAAGTGTTGAAAAGAAAGACAGAAGAAAGCGATGATGCATTGATGCATTGAGACGTAGTAAGAGCCACCCCTATCAGCACATCACTGTAGGTAATGGAAGACCAATGTAGGGAAAGTCAAACAAAGTAAAATTTAACCAAAATACCATTTTGTCTTCGTGTCATGTTACATTAAAAACTAATTCATATTGTTCCACATGCAATGACAAAGTAAAAACAGCTGGCTAAAGTCACTAGCCTCGGTCATTACCTTGATGTCAAAGTTTTCATTAATATGATATTCAGCGACTATAATGCAAAAGATTTTCATCAAGCTAGGATTTCACTACTGATTAGATCTCTTAGCTTCAAAGCTTCAACAGCTGACTTCAGTCATCAAACAGGACTGTGAGTGAATGACTACATATAGAGTGAAGGGACATAGCGTACATTTGAATTGTCTCCAAGTTGTTCTTCAAAGCATTAAAGCGTGATAAGTCTATTTCAAGGACTGTACCTTCATTACTTTTTTAAAGTTAATATGTGGGTGAGGTCATTCCAATTAAGACATGTTGGTGTTACCATGCCTGCTGACAGGGCAAAAACTTAAAACAAACCCTTCTGACAGGATGAAATAGTGCCGAACCGTGCTATAAAATGTGCCGATTAACATGTGAGTGTGTGTGTGTGTGTGTGTGTGTGTGTGTGTGTGTGCACGCCAGAGCCTGTAGGGCAGGTGGGAAAAAGAAAACGAAGGAGAAGCGCTTCTGTTTGATGCTATTTTCAGTCCCTAGCCATCGGCTCTAAATTACTCAGGCTGAGCTGCGACAGGACAAGAGCTTTAAACAGCAATAAATAACCGCGATAAATCGGTGGCTTTAATCTCTCGCTGAAAACACTCTGGGTGGATCGTTCAAGGAAACTTGAGTTTCATCAACTTGGATTCCTCCAACCAGAAGGTATCAGAGCATTTCTATTCAACATACACACATTATTTATTATTGGGTAATACTTACAGGCACTGGTGGCTCAATGGTAGGTGTTTCGCCTGCCATGCGGAAGGCCCGGGTTCGATTCCCAGCCAGTGCCCAAACCCCAGCCACTGGATGCAGTGCCGGTCCCTAGCCCGGATAAAATGGGAGGGGTGCGTCAGGAAGGGCATCCGGCGTAAAAACTGTGCCAAGTTGTAGTGTGGACTGGATAGTCCGCTGTGGCGACCCCTTGACGGGAGCAGCCGAAAGACCAACAACAACTTACAGGTCCCACTCGTACTGTTTACGTGTTTCAAGATGAGTAACAATCATAATGTTTTATGGATCCCATGGAAGAAACAGTTATTCGCAAATGTCATGCAATGGATCGTGCTGCTTTTGGTTATTTTTCTAATTATCCATGCCATGACGAAATAAAGGGATTGTAAAATTGAGTGACATACTTGGAACACTATTTTTTCAGTAACATTAACATCTGTGACATTTAATACTTGAGTTAAACACAGAGCAATGCAGAGAGATTTCAGCAACACTGACATCCATGACTTCTATCCAAGACTTCCCAGATTGTGTATTATACTGTAATACTGCATGTTAAGGAAATAATATTGGACATTTTCTTTATTACATTAAGTAAAGATGCATTCAAACTACATATTACCTTCAAATTTGACCATGAAGGTGTAATCATTAAATAGCTGAACGATTTTTAAAACAATACACTTTGTTTAAATAACTTGTAAATCATAACAATAAATGATGAATGGCATAGTTGAAAAGACAAGCATCTCTCCGATAACGATTGTAGTGGCACCGAACCCTTTTTAATCAAAGGAGAATCCACTTCTCCTGTGGCATGCTGAAAGATGCCGAATACATGATTAATCTCATATAATATATAATCATCTAAGATATTTTGGGCAGTTAATATTTAATGCATGCACCAAAATATTAGAGGGTCAAAAAATGCAATACTCAATCTTTAAAAGACACATAATCATGTAGGAAAGAAGCTTTTGATCCTTTTCCTATCATGACCTTAGGAACCCTTTCAGATGGTCTACACTGTTTAATGTTAAGAGAGTAGGAACCTGAAGTCACCCTGGAATTTAAAAACATAATGATAAAGATAAATGTACTACATAGGATTATTTCTAGAACATGCTTTTTTTTTTCAGGCGGTGGAAGCTCAGGTAGTTAAGGCACTGAGTTACTGATCGGAAGTTTGTTGGTTCAAGCCACAGCTCTGTTAGATTGGCACGGATGGGCCCTTGAGCAAGGCCCTTAACCCTATTTGCTTCAGGGATTCAGTTTCATGGATGACCCATGACATGTGACAAATTAAAGCTTAAGTTCACTTTTCAGATAAAAAAAATAAATAAATAAAAAATTATGGTGGATGCAAATGATTGTATTGTATAATGTCATTTATATAGAATTAACCAATAAGACAAGCACTTAATTTGCACCTGTTTCATAAACTTACATAATGTTTACAGTATTATTTAGATTATTTTTTATATAAGAAGTCTAAGAGTTATTGATATAAGACAAACAATGAGAGAGAGAGAGAGGGAGAGGTAGAGATCTGTCCTGCAGTGCCACCATGAGGTAGGAGAATATACAGCAGGATTTCTTAGGAATCACGATCAAAGAAATTTTTAATTCAGGCTTGCAAAATGCAATTTGACATATTTACATATACAGTACTGTGCAAAAATCACCACATTACATCTATAATATAATATAATATAATATAATATAATATAATATAATATAATGAAAGTCACCATATTAATATGCTATCTTTTGAAATTTTTTTGTTATTTATGTTTATCATGTCTGTATTATTATGTTAAAAAAAACATTTACTGCAAACATACTATTACTATAAATAACTAACTAACTGACTAACTAAATAACATTACAGTAGAATATTTTCATGTCTGTAAGGAAAGCAACATGTTACATACTGTAATAGACCATTTTTCAGATGGGGGGAAAATGGGTGGGTTTTTGCATGAAAATAAAAAGGAGACTTTCTTCGGAACATACAAAAACAAATGGCATTAGCAAAGATGACTTTGAAAACATTTCTACATAAAAGAAAGTTCTGCACTTAGCACTAAAGAGTAATCAAATAAAATCAAGTAAATAATGAATAGTTTTGTACATAATACAGTGGTGTGAAAAACTATTTGCCCCCCTCCTGATTTCTTATTCTTTTGCATGTTCGTCACACATAATGTTTCTGATCATCAAACACATTTAACTATTAGTCAAAGATAACACAAGTAAACACAAAATGCAGTTTTTAAATGAGGGGTTTTATTATTTAGGGAGAAAAAAAATCCAAACCTACATGGCCCTGTGTGAAAAAGTAATTGCCCCCTGAACCTAATAACTGGTTGGGCCACCCTTAGCAGCGATAACTGCAATCAAGCGTTTGCGATAACTTGTAACGAGTCGTTTACAGCGCTCTGGAGGAATTTTGGCCCACTCATCTTTGCAGAATTGTTGTAATTCAGCTTTATTCGAGGGTTTTCTAGCATGAACCACCTTTTTAAGGTCATGCCTCAACATCTCAATAGGATTCAGGTCAGGACTTTGACTAGGCCACTCCAAAGTCTTCATTTTGTTTTTCTTCAGCCATTCAGAGGTGGATTTGCTGGTGTGTTTTGGGTCATTGTCCTGCTGCAGCACCCAAGATCGCTTCAGCTTGAGTTGACGAACAGATGCCCGGACATTCTCCTTCAGGATATTTTGGTAGACAGTAGAATTCATGGTTCCATCTATCACAGCAAGCCTTCCAGGTCCTGAAGCAGCAAAACAACCCCAGACCATCACACTACCACCACCATATTTTACTGTTGGTATGATGTTATTTTTCTGAAATGCTGTGTTACTTTTACGCCAGATGTAATGGGACACGCACCTTCCAAAAAGTTAAACTTTTGTCTCGTTGGTCCACAAGGTATTTTCCCAAAAGTCTTGGCAATCATTGAGATGTTTTTTAGCAAAATTGAGACGAGCCTTGAGTCGTGAACACTGACCTTAACTGAGGCAAGTGAGGCCTGCAGTTCTTTAGATGTTGTCCTGGGGTCTTTTGTGGCCTCTCGGATGAGTCGTCTCTGCACTCTTGGGGTAATTTTGGTCGGCCGGCCACTCCTGGGAAGGTTCACCACTGTTCCATGTTTTTGCCATTTGTGGATAATGGCTCTCACTGTGGTTCGCTGGAGTCCCAAAGCTTTAGAAATGGCTTTATAACCTTTACCAGACTGATAGATCTCAATTACTTTTGTTCTCATTTGTTCCTGAATTTCTTTGGATCTTGGCATGATGTCTAGCTTTTGAGGTGCTTTTGGTCTACTTCTCTGTGTCAGGCTCCTATTTAAGTGATTTCTTGATTGAAACAGGTGTGGCAGTAATCAGGCCTGGGGGTGACTACAGAAATTGAACTCAGGTGTGATAAACCACAGTTTTTTATCAAGGGGGGCAATCACTTTTTCACACAGGGCCATGTAGATTTGGAGTTTTTTTTCTCTCTTAATAACGTAAACCTTCATTTAAAAACTGCATTTTGTGTTCAATTATGTTATCTTTGACTAATAGTTAACGGTTTTTGATGAGGAGAAACATTTAAGTGTGACACACATGCAAAAGCACAAGAAATCAGGAAGGGGGCAAATAGTTTTTCACACCACTGTAATGCAGGAATGATCATTTGTACTACATTCATTCATTCATTCATTCATTCATTTTCTATACCGCTTTATCCTCTATTCAGGGTCGCGGGAACCTGGAGCCTATCCCAGGAGGCTTAGGGCGCAAGGCAGGGTACACCCTGGACAGGGTGCCAATCCATCGCACACATACGCACATTCACACACTACGGTCAATTTTTGGGAACACCAATTAGCCTAACCTGCATGTCTTTGGACTGTGGGAGGAAACCGGAGTACCCGGAGGAAACCCACCAAGCACGGGGAGAACATGCAAACTCCATGCACACAGAGACGGGAATCGAGCCTGGCCAGGAATCGAACCCAGACCCTGGAGGTGCAAGGCGACAGCGCTAACCACTACACCACCATGCCGCCCATTTGTACTACAGATACTGTAATATGGTGCCCTACACTTATACAGATGTACACTATTGTATATGTATTGATTGTGATGCAACCCAGTTATTTATTTATAAATGGGAGTAAATGGAGAAAATTGTGGTAACATGCTTAAACTTTCTAGACTCAACTCAAAGATATCAACACTACCTCATTAACTTATTAACTAATATCAGTTAAGGAAAAGAGACTGTAACTGCTTTTCTGATGCTACATGATTAGTGATTAGTGCATTTCCTGCTTCAACCATCATTGTTTTTGCTACTAAGGTGAGCTTATAATTATCTTCTAATTAATAGTAGCCTGTAATTCTTATGCAAGTATCAGCTTAGCGTCTGAGCTAGGAAAGGTTTAAGTTTGGTTTTAGCTGGATATTGGGTGAGGAACAGGAATTTTGTTTTACTTTGAACGATTTGTGCATATAAACCTATCCTCGTACTTAGTTTTGGAATAGTTTGATTGCTTTATTCATTTATTCCTTCAAGAAATAATTCATTTAAGAAAATGAAGTTGATAAAAATTAAAATATAATTAGATTAATGAAGAATAACCAGGTTGTCTGTCTGTATTTATTTATTTATTGTCATTTTTATTTTTTATTATTTTTAACAGTTGTGGAAAAATCACAACCCAAACATTTAAAATATTCAATAGTTTAATTACTATTATTATTATTATTATTATTATTCCAGCTAATCAGAATTTTTTTTTTTACAGCTTATGCCTTATTTTTATATCGGTGATAAAGGCTAAGAATGGCCATCTGTGTCTCCATCTGTAGCTGAATTCCTTGCGCCACCTTGTGGAGACATCATTTGTACATAACATATCTGTTTATTTATTTACTGTAAATGTTTACAGACTTTATAAACCAGAACAGACCTAAGCTCTAAAAACAGGCCTTGATACCAGACAAAAATGTCATCTCTTTATCTATATTGAATAAAATTTCAATTCAATTCAATTTTATTTATATAGCGCTTTTAACAATGGTCATTGTCTCAAAGCAGCTTCACAAAAATTAAAGAAAATTTTCAAAAAACAAGTTTTAGAAAAGAAAAAATTTGGAAGTGTGTATGTGTGAGAAAAATGTGTATAGGTAATAATGAGATGAATGGTGATGAATGAAATGTCTCTGATGAGCAAGCCAAGGTGGACGGCGACGGTGGCAAGGAAAAACTCCCTGAGATGGCATTAGGAAGAAACCTTGAGAGGAACCAGACTCAACAGGGAAACTATCCTCATTTGGGTGATAACAGATAGAAATTATATAACATCACGTGTGTTGTGCAGGTGAAAGTTCAATATGACAGAAATTATTTAAATTGACATGAAGACCAGTTCAGCATAGGAACGAGTCAGTAGGTGCAGAGGGCAGATGAGGTCTGGATCACTGGAAGCACAGGAGCAGCATGTGTAGCTCCAACCATCATAAAGCTGAATCCAGCTGGAGCTGGTCCGTCTCTGGATGCCTCAGGAACCTCGCAGGGTCGGCCTTTGTCTACTGAAGCTGGCACGATCTCTCGATGCCTCGGGATGCATAGAGAAATACAGAACAGATGGGGAGAATTAGCGTAGTTGCCATTCGGGATAGGTGTACTGGAGTATGAGATTATGGGATGAGTTACGTGTATGCCAGATTATGAGGTTATGGGATGAGTTACGTGTATGCCAGATTATGAGGTTATGAGATGAGTTATGTGTATGCCAGATTAAAAAGATGCGTCTTGAGTCTACTTTTGAACTGGGAAACCGTGTCTGCTCCCCGAACACTGTCTGGAAGGCTATTCCAAAGCTTTGGAGCTAAATATGAAAATGCCCCGCCCCCTTTTGTAGATTTTGAAATTCTGGGAACTACCAGAAGTCCGGAGTTTCGTGATCTTAAGGCGCGTGGTGGATTGTAGCGCATCAGAAGACTGGTTAGGTATGTGGGAGCTAAACCATTTAAGGCCTTGTATGTAAGTAATACTATTTTGTAATTTATTTTAAACTGAACAGGTAGCCAGTGCAGGGATGATAATATTGGGGTTATATGATCATATTTTCTAGATCTAGTGAGAACCCTGGCGGCTGCATTTTGGACTAACTGAAGCTTGTTTATTGAGGATGCAGGACAACCACCTAGTAATGCATTACAATAGTCCAGTCTGGAGGTCATGAATGCATGAACTAGCTTTTCTGCATCAGATACGGATAAGATGTTCCTAAGTTTGGCAATATTTCTAAGATGGAAAAAGGCTGTTTTTGTGATATTTGAAATGTGATTTTCAAAAGACAAGTTACTTTCTAATATTACGCCCAGGTCTTTTACTGCTGAGCTGGTAGTAACAGTACATCCTTCTAAGCGCAGGCTGAATTCTGAAAGCTGTTGTGTGCTGGTTTTTGGGCCAATAAGTAATATCTCTGTCTTATCTGAATTTAATAAAAGAAAGTTATTGGTCATCCAATCTTTTATGTCCTGGACACACTCAGTTAATCTAGACAACTTAGGTTAGCTTAGCATAATAATGTAACTCAGCATAACAATGGAAACTAATCCCATGTCTCCTAATGATGTTACCCAAGGGAAGCATGTACAGTATATTGAGAACAGCAGAGGTCCTAAAACTGACCCTTGTGAGACCCCATATTTCACTATCATTACACCAGACGGTTCTCCATTTAGATCTACAAAATGGTATCGATCAGACAGGTATGATCTAAACCATTTTAATGCCTGTCCCTGAATACCTATATGATTTTGTAAGCGATCTATGAGAATATTATGATCTACATTGTCGAATGCCGCACTAAGATCGAGTAAGACTAGCAATGAGATGCAGCCTTGGTCTGAAGCTAAAAACAAGTCGTTTGTAATCTTACTAGTGCAGTTTCTGTGCTATGATGGGGCCTGAAACCTGACTGAAATTCTTCAAGGATGTTGTTTTCCTGAAAGAATGTGCATATTTGAGCTGATACTACTTTTTCAAATATTTTTGATATGAACGGAAGGTTTGAAATCGGTCTGTAATTTGTTATTTCATTCGCGTCCAAATTAGATTTTTTAATAAGCGGCTTAATAACTGCTAACTTGAAAGGTTTAGGGACGTGACCTAGATGTAATGAAGAATTAATAATGTTTAGAAGTGGCTCTCCAACCGTAAGCATCACTTCTTTTAGAAATCTGGTTGGGATTGGGTCTAACAGGCACGTTGTTGATTTAGCCGAGATGATAAGTTTATACAGCTCTTCCTGTCCTATACCTGTAAAGCAGTGAAAATCTAAATGTGAAGCTATAGGCTGAACTGGATCGTGAGATACTATTAGAGGTTGAACCTCCATTATTTTCTTCCTGATATTATTGATTTTTTCATTAAAGAAGTCCATAAAGTCTTCACTTCTAAACTGTGATGGGATACTCTCTGCGGGCATCATAGGTTTTGTTAGGCGAGCCACTGTACGAAATAAGAACCTGGGATTGTTTTGGTTTCTTGCTATCAGTTGGCTAAGATGCTCCTAGCAGTTTTTAGAGCCTGTCTGTAGCTGCACATACTGTCTTTATACGCAATTCTGAAAACTTCTAGTTTAGTTTTTCTCCATTTTCGCTCGAGTTTACGGGTTGCTCTCTTTAGGGCGCGAGTATGACTGTTTTAGTTTTAGTGTTTTATCTCTGACTTTTTTTAATCTGATGGGAGCAACAGTGTCTAATGTACTGGTAAAAATAGTGCCCATGCTGCTAGTCACTTCATCTAGATCATCTGCATTTAGGGGTCTAATAAGAAATTGGGACAGATCCGGCAGATTACTTGTGAATCTGTCTTTATTAGTGGGATTCATATTTCTAACAGATTGATAACGTGGGGAGACACAGCTAATCTGTTCTACGGGTTGAGTATATATCAGGAGGGAGTGATCTGTGATATCATCACTTTGAGGTATGATCTCTATATTAGAGATATCTATACCATGGGATATAATTAAATCTAGCGTATGATTAAAGCGGTGAGTTGCTCCAATTATATTTTGTTTAACCCCAAAGGAATTTAGTAAATCCATAAATGTGAGTGCTAAAGCGTCGTTAGCATCATCTACATGAATGTTAAAGTCTCCTACTATCAACACTTTGTCAGAGTTAACCAATAGGTCTGATAGCAGATGTCCAAATTCTTTAAGAAAATCGACATATGGCCCCGGGGGTCTGTACACGGTGGCCAGGGTAAAATATAGCAAATGTATAGTAAAATGTAACATAAGGTTTAAAGTGGGTACGTTAAGGTGAAAATATTCGATTTATCATCTTAGTAGATAAATATATTATAAGAATTAGTCATTCGCTTTGTGTCTGTATGTATGTGTGGGTGTGTTTGTTCTTTAAGACTGCTTGTTGACTCTAATATTGATCACCGCTCATAACATTTATCATCTATACAGGGTCACCGGGCACAGAGCCTAACCCAGGGGTCTCTGGGCATGAGGCAGGTTGCATGGAGAGGGTGCCAATCTCGCTGGGCACACACACACACACACACAGACACACACACACACACACACACACACACACACACACACACACACACACACTACGGACAATTTGGAAAGACTGGAGGAAACTCAACAAGCACAGGTAGAACATGCAAACTTCATGCACACAGATCTGAGATCACCAATGTGCAGCCGCGCAGCCACTGATGAAAAGTTAAAAAGCTGTACAGTAGTATCAGTGCTGCTAATGCTGCTGCCCCCAGTGGCTCCACTCTGATATTACCCAACACCTGAATTAAAGCTTGTGCAGTCTTGATGTTTTATTAAGTAATTATCATGTTATAAAAATCCACGTCGATCTTTTCTCATAATCGACTTTATTGAGCCTTAGATTTTTTTATAACGACATATTTTATAGCACACTGTGCACTCAGACTTTATATGAGTGTTCTGTAACATGATATACATGCTCAGATACAGAGGTTTTAATTTTATTGACAGGCATTATATGGTAGAAATGTGTGTGTGTGTGTGTGTGTGTGTGTGTGTGTGTGTGTGTGTGTGTGTGTGTGTGACCAAATTCTTACTTGAACTACCCTTGAATTACTTCACACGTTTTTACTTTCTTGGTTTTGTTCCAGTGTGTGTGTGTGTGTGTGGTCTCCGCCCCCATTATCTTATCTTCGCAGCTTGGGAAAACAGATGATTGACTCATTGGCATACTTTATAAGCTGCAATAAATAAAGGGAAAACATGGATTGTTTGTTTAAGGAATTTTATTGATGGACACGGAGCTGAATCCCACAGGAAAAAAACCAACAAGTATAAAGTCATCAGATCAACCATCAATCACATCCAGATTACAATGTAAATCACATTTGCCGTTCGAATCTATGCACACACATTTTGTTCTTATACCTGAAATATCTGGCAGAATTCTTGGACGTTGATTGTTAGCATGTTGTGTTTCTTGCGGAACCTGTAAATATGATTGAGACTCTACAGCTCATTCTGAAACACAGCAAACAGACGGGACAGTTTTCACTTAGAACTAGGTTTCAAAGTTCTTTCATTCTAAACAGCATATATATTGTTAGTGCTGTTAATCGTTTAAAAAATGTAATCTAGTGAATCACGATTAATCACAATTTTAAAATAGTCAGATTTACTTGTATTTTAAAATGTTCAATGTTGGAATAAAGGAATGCATGCCAACCTGGTTAGAGGAAACAGTTTTATAATATCTCAAACTTTAACATTTAACGTTTAAGTAATGGTAAATGAAAAACTCTGGAATGGTAAACTCCTTGCCACTGGAAACATATTGTGAGCCCTTTCTGCTCCAATAGTGGTGACCATGTCCATTATATTTCTTTTAAACGTATCTAGTGCAATTGGCTAGCACATCCTTTAGCAAAAATATCAGTCTTTTGTAGGGATGTAACGGTATTGTAAATACCATTGTACCGCAATAACAATTTATTTCGATAATACCGTGGTCGCATGAAGATAAAAATATAGGTCTTCTGAGAAAAGTTTGCTCAGGCGAATGGAGCGAACGGGAGGTAGCGGGAACTACAATTCCCATCAGCCCAGGCACGCGGCCATCATCCTTTGCGGTCTGTTGTCGCTACAGATCCAGTAATGCACACATCCGATTTAAAACCCGCTTACTCCGTAATGAATAATTACTCTTTCCATCTCTTTTCCTTCGCCGCTAATAGCAGCACCCGCCATTTCCACATTACTGGATCTGTAGTGTGTGTGCGTGTGTGTGTGTGTGTGTGTGTGTGTGTGTGTGTGTGTGTGTGTGTGTGTGTCATTAATGTGCAAAAAAAAAACAAAGTCACAGGCGTTAACGCATTAATATTCACAGCCCTAATTATTTATTTTTTTATTCCAGAAGTTTTATACTTGTCTAAAACCCTCTATGATATACACTCTTCATTTTAAAGTGAGTTGTTCAAAGTAATCACCTATGTAGTGAGACAATATTTTGTAAATTGATAAAATTCTCTCACAATCACACTTCGGACCTCATGTGACCCCATGTTGGATTGAGAAAGCTATTTTTTAACCCCCGAACCAGCATGTAAATATGCAGGGTGGGTGGAAAGTAACTAGAGCGCAATTTGTACAAAGTGTACAAACACTTTATTACATAGAAAAATGAAATCAAACCTTTACATTTCGACATTGGCACCTATGGGGTCAACCAGTTTCCTCAAACGGCCAGGGATGGAATGCACAGTCTTCTAAAGGAAGTGGCCTGAGATATTGCTGAGAACTTCAAATTCATGCCTCCAAGTTCTCCAGTGTGCGAGGCTTTGTCCTGTCCACCTCCTCCTTTGTGTAGCCCCACAGGAACAAATCACATGGCGTGAGATCTGGACTTCTTGGAGGCCATTCACAGAGTCAAACCTTTTTCCTTTTGTTCTTTTCTGTCATGCACAATAAATAAACACGTGATCATGGGTATCTGTGCTATTACTTTGCCTACAGTATGTGACAAATTATTATTATTTTTTTTTTGCTCAGTCATGTTTGTATACTGTAATTTGTTATAAATTTAAATTAAATTCAGTTTATCATATTACCTAGGTTGTACTGGTGAAAAGGATATCTTAGTCTGTACTGCACAATCCTGAGACCTATACTGTATATGCTAATAAAAAAAGACAGCAGAACAAAGAGTTTTAAGGGCAACCCTATTTAATAACATATTTGTTTATGTGAATGAAAAAATACCGCTGATTATCAATGCGGGAATGAATGGCGCATTGTCCAAGTGCAAGTTGATATTGGAGCTAAACTATTTGCTTTGGGTGAAGGCGCGATCTAGCGATCATTGTGTTTCAGCAACAGCTTCCCATTCAAAACAATAGGCGGTCAAATGACCGCTGAACCGCGTTATAAGTAGGTGACACTGGCACGGCGCTTCTTGTGTTAAAAGAAAATTTTGTAAAAAGATTCCTGATTGTAAATTTAAAAAAAGTATTTATTCTTTATAGTGGCTGTGATATTTTCTTATTCTTATTTTTTCCACAGACCAGGTAGTGCCCTTCTTCAGAGATTTGAGCGGCATTTGGGATTCAGCCTTGTGTTAGACGATACTTTGAACAAAGCAGTGATGTGAGGCATGAATCTCACAGAAGCTCATGTTCACGATGCTCAACATATACAGTACAGTTCAGAGGAACATCGCTACAACAGGGAAACAATTATTAATTAGACAAATATGGCGTTATATTCCTGCCACAATCCTGAGCAAAAAAATAAAAAAACTCTTTATTGCACATCAAACTCTATCGTAAGCTCAAACTCATTTTTTCACACTGAAGCTCTAACTCTAGTGCGTTTAAGTTCATCTCTTGCGTGCACTGAAGATCCCAACGCTACGATTGCTCAAACTATCATAGTGATATAACTGCTATAATTCCAGCCAATCAGAGACTACTGGTTGGTCAATACTGGCCAGTCAGAAACTGGAGGAGGGCATATTCAGACTTCCTGATTCTGATTGGTTCCATTTGGTCCTCCGCTTCTGGCTTTGTCTTTAGCGGCTAGTACGCTTCATCGTTACGTGCGTTCATTTAAATTGTTATTATTTTATTTTCACTAGCAGCAGGTAAATTTCACAGTTTTTGTTATTCATTCATTCATTCATCTTCTGTACCGCTTTATCCTCTATTCAGGGTCGCGGGGGACCTGGAGCCTATCCCAGGAGACTTCGGGCACAAGGCAGGGTACACCCTGGACAGGGTGCCAATCCATCGCAGGGCACACACTCATACACACATTCACACACTACGGTCAATTTAGGAACGCCAATTAGCCTAACCTGCATATCTTTGGACTGTGGGAGGAAACCGGAGTACCCGGAGGAAACCGACCAAGCACGGGGAGAACATGCAAACTCCATGCACACAGAGACGGGAATCGAGCCTGGCCGGGGAATCGAACCCAGACCCTGGAGGTGCAAGGCGACGGTGCTAACCACTACACCACCGCGCCGCCTCAGTTTTTGTTATATAGCTTGAAATTAAATGCATAGTTTAAACTATAGAATGTATCGTCAAATGTTTTATAAGTGGCAAATGTATGCATTGTGTACATTCCCATAGCATTTAGTACTACGGATGTATTTGACATATTTTTGGAACCCGAAGAGGAACCCATCAAGGTGACAATCGTTTATATCAGCTAAAGCAAACAAAGGAGTGTTAGGGGTGCGTTGGAACTACTGTACTGCGGTGGCATGCACTCAGACACCTGGGGCTCAGCTCTCACACGGGGGTTGGCTCCATCGCCGTCAGTCGCCTCTCCATTCATCTCAGCAACCAGTTCTCCCTCTATCTTGAAGAGGTCCATGAATTCATGGAGTTCTTCATGCTATGGCCTGGCATCTCATTCAGTGCTCCTGTGACCCTGACTGGGATAAAATGCTTAATGAAAGTGTGTGAGTGAGAGTGAGTTTAAACTGCAGTATTGGTAGCTCATAGTCCAGCCTGACCTGCGCTGACATCACACACACACACTCACACACTCACACACACACATCGAGCTGCTAAACTGAACGTCTCTGTGTCTCTCTCAGTGACGTCATGCAGTTAAAACTGTTATTCAGTCAATTGTTCAAGACAGGTGTGTGTGTGGGGGCGGGGGGGTATGTGTAAGTGTGTGGGCGTGTGTGTGGGGTTTCCCCTGTGTGTGTGTAACTCATTTGCTTATACACGAAAATTCAGTTGGGATTCCTTGGAAACTGTAAGAGCTCACACCTGGACTACTAATTACTCAGTGACCCAGTCAAGGCCTGGACACACACACACACACACACAATGTACAGAGGGAAACAAAAGAATGACAGCTCGTATGTCAGTAAGGCTTATGCAGAGCTATTTGCATATTGCGGCTCTTAACTGCTAACAGACCACAGAGTTGGTAAAAAAAAAAAAAAAAAACGTGCGGTTGTTTGCAGATAAATTCACTAAATCAGTTTGCTAGATAAATAAATAATGGAATACGTCAATTCAAATTCAAATTTAATTTGTCACATAAACAACCATGCACGGTGAAATGCTTAGACGCCAATGAACAGAAGAAAAAATAATCTATTATAATTACACTCATGAAAATTTGCAGCGGAAAGAAAAGCAACACAAAAAAGAGAAGATTAAATATTGAAGTTTACAAATACAAAGCAAGAATAAAATATATAGAGAAAAGGGGGAAAATGTGCAAACGGGTGCAGCAGCATTTATAATTGTCTTAACATGCGTACAGTACACCACCAGTCAAACATTTGGACACACCTTCTAATTCCATGGTCTTTCCTGATTTTAATTTCTTTTTAAATTGTAATTCAATGCTGAAGGCATCCAAAGTATGCAATAATCTTCCTTTGAACAGAAACATTCAGGAGAGCCAGTTTCATCATGGTGCTTGATCCATTTTGCAAATAAGATAAGATGAGATAAATACAGTACATTCATTCATCTTCTATACCGCTCAATCCTGTGTTCAGGGTCGCGGGGGACCTGGAGCCTATCCCAGGAGACTTCGGGCACTAGGCGGGGTACACCCTGGACAGGGTGCCAATCCATCGCAGGGCACACACACATACTGTACACACACTCACACACCCAATCACACACTACGGGCAATTTAGGAACGCCAATTAGCCTAACCTGCATATCTTTGGACTGTGGGAGGAAACCGGGGTACCCGGAGGTAACCCACCAAGCACGGGGAGAACATGCAAACTCCATGCACACAGAGACGGGAATCGAGCCTGGCCGGGGAATCGAACCCAGACCCTGGAGGTGCAAGGAGACAGTGCTAACCACTACACCACTGCGCCGCCCCTTACAGTACAGTGAAATGATTTTTCACATGTCCTAGTTAAGAAGCTGAGCTCACAGCACAGGATTGTAACCATTTGAGTCGCCGCTACCCCATTGGTAAATGCACTTGATAATACTGTTCTTGCAACTGACTGTTGTTGTTACTTAATTACCTGATGCCATATGTGTTATTTCATAGGTTTACAATCCCCAGTATTGTTTTTCAATGTAAAAAAACAACTCACTAAAAAAAAATTATTAGAAGGTGTGTCCAAACTGTTAACTGGTACTGTACAATGCAGAGAGTTCATGTTCATGATTGATTCATGTGAGAGAAAAAAATGTGGCGAGTAGTTCAAACAGGGTGAGCATAAACAAGCTGGGGTAGTTTTATTAAAGTCATAACATAATAGGTAAAATGATAAATAAATACATAAATGCTGGAAGAAGCCCCTCCTCATCCACTCATCACCTTTATGGAGCGGCAGTGCTTCCCTGACCGCAACAGAGAGAATAGGCTATTGTCGGTGTACCTCAGGGCCTTTACTATCTTTACCACTTGCTGTAGAAAGAGTGCAGGTCAGGGATGATATGCTGAGATGATATGCTCAGCTCATTGCACCATGCACTGCAGAGTTCATTAGTCCTGCATGATGCTGTTCCCAAATCTGTAATGTTTCCTACAAGGTGTTCTTTATGGTGCTGGGTTAGGGTTAGAGTTAGAAACCCTTCGAGTGTCTAAGGTGGTAAAGACACTGTGGGCCCACGGTGTTGATAAGACAGGACCATGACATGTCCTGCGCAATGGGAACACCAAGATACAGGAAGTTGTCCACTCTCACTATTGGGAACCAGATAGATAGATAGATTCAGTGGACAAAAGTAGTGCAAATTACGATGTGCAACTGAGTTTTAGCAATTAAACATGACAGAAGTACAAAAAATGAGTGGTACAAGACTGATGTAATGAAAGTCAACATAGATCCTGGTAGATTCTCCCCTGGTTTGTGCTAAAGTTCACTATCAACTCATTTGTCATGCTGACATTCAGGAAGTGGTTGTTCCTCCGGAAACAGTTCTCCAGGTTTCTAATCTCCTCCAGGTGGGCCTTCTCATTGTTGTCAGAGATAAAGCCTAGCATGATGGTGTCATCAGCTAATTTGATGGAGTTGGTAGTGGCCACACAGTCATACCTGTACAGTGAGTAGAGCAGGGGGCTCAGGACACAACCCTGGGGGACTCCTGTTCTGAGGGTGAGGGAGGCTGAGAGATGTCTGCCCATCCGTACTGCCAGTGGTCTGCCAGTCAAGAAGTTAGAGATTCACTGATGCAGAGAAGGGCTGAGTCCAAGCTCCTCCAGTTTGGTGGGAAGTGTGGATTGAATTATAGTATTAAACTGTAATCGACAAACAGGACAAGGAGAGGCTGAATATCTCAGTGAACAAAGGTAGTAGCTGGTCAGTGCATACTCTAAGGACCTGACCTGGGATGCCGCCTTGTCCTTCTGCCTTCCTCGTGTTCACCCTCCTGAAAATAACCATAAATGTGTTGCTTATTAAAAAAGTATGCAGACACTAAACATAAATGAACTGCTCACTACATGAGGGCATACCCTCTGATCCTAAATGGTCTAATTCATAAATAAGGACACGCTCCCTTGACCATAAATGGACTGCCTCATAAGTTAAAATCCATAGTCATGTGAAGGTAGATACTGTACAATGCAGTATATACAGTACTGTACTGTATATGCAATCCCATTTTTACTGAAGCTGACTTGCTAGAACAGTGATTCCCAAACTGGGGTAATAATTTCAAGGGGGAGAGGGATTTAAAAAAAATAATTTTTTTTGGGATTATAATACACACTTTTCAGTATTACAAGTAAATGCTATAAATAAATATTTTCTGATTTGTAAAGATATTACTGATTGAGTGTGAGTGTTTAAATTGAGTGTTAAAAAAAAATTTGCGACTGACTCACTAGTTTTGCAACAGCGCACAACTGCACGTGAAAACCGCAACTGCCGAGATGGATAAATTTGTTATTCGCAAATCTAAAAATGTTAAGGAAATTGTTTGCCTGAGTCATCGGAACCATGTACATCGACCAAGCAAAAGAGCAAGACCCCGTCAGACCAAAGTAGGAAACGTCGGAAATATGAGGAAGAATTCATAAAGTGCAGTATCAGTATTCAGTAAGTTGCCATAGCAACCGAATATATGAGTTGTCCCGTGCAGCAATGGATGTACTGCTTCAATGTGGATCTACATATTTGTGTGAGCAGTCTTTTTCCACTGTTACATATATATAAAAAATAAATACAGCTCACGTCATGATGTGGAAGATGATCTGCGGGTAGCTGTATCCACCATCAGGCCACGAATGAAGCTTTTGTGCTGCCAAAAACAAGTACACCCTTCCCATTGAAATAAGCCAAAATTATTTAGATGTATAGTAAATGTAGTCAAAATACTTTGAACAGCTTATGTTTATTGCTTGTTTTTGATAGTTGGGGTCGCGAGATCTTGTCGATCTTCAATTAGGGGTCGCGGCCTTGAAAGTTTGGGAACCACTGTGCTACTGTAGAAGTCTGAAATGCAAACTAAAACCCACTCCTGTGGTTCTACGCTCGATGGAGCTCAGCCAGCATTTCATTATTCATTATTTAGCTTTTATCATTTAAGGAGCAAAACATTTATGACCTAACATTGTTGAGGATTCCATTATTCTAATCTTGATGTGACAGCAAGCTGTTTTGCATGTAGCATGTATTCCTGAAACTGCTCAGCCAAAAACACTCTCTTAAAACAAACAGATTCCCTAAAGCATGGCCTGCAGCAAAAGCATCGCATACAACAGTTTTTTTCCCCCCCGTTTGATTGACATGAAACAATATCAGTCTTGAAATCTGTCATGTATTTGGAGACATGCTAAAATGTCTTATCTTATTCAATTCAACTGGCATTACTCTTTATTAAATTATATAAAATTGGATTAGATAAAATAACTTTCTAACATTATTGCAAATCTAACTTTATTGAACCTGTATGTTGAGCCTGTATGCTGTATATAATTTATGTTTTACCAAACCTGAAATTGTCTTCTTCCCTCAATACATTCATTCATTAATTTTCTATACCGCTTAATACCGCGGGGGACCTGGAGCCTATCCCAGGAGACTTCGGGCACTAGGCGGGGTACACCCTGGACAGGGTGCCAATCCATCGCAGGGCACACACACATAAACACACTCACGCACCCAATCACACACGGCACAACGGGCAATTTAGGAACGCCAATTAGCCTAACCTGCATATCTTTGGACTGTGGGAGGAAACCGGAGTACCCGGAGGAAACCCACCAAGCACGGGGAGAACATGCAAACTCCATGCACACAGAGACGGGAATCGAGCCTGGCCGGGGAATCGAACCCAGACCCTGGAGGTGCAAGGCGACAGTGCTAACCACTACACCACCGCGCCGCCCCTTACAGTACAGTGAAATGATTTTTCGCATGTCCTAGTTAAGAAGCTGAGCTCACAGCACAGGATTGTAACCGTTTGAGTCGCCGCTACCCCATTGGTAAATGCACTTGATAATACTGTTCTTGCAACTGACTGTTGTTGTTACTTAATTACCTGATGCTATATGTGTTATTTCATAGGTTTACAATCCCCAGTATTGTTTTTCAATGTAAAAAAACAACTCACTAATTAGAAGGTGTGTCCAAACTGTTAACTGGTACTGTACAATGCAGAGAGTTCATGTTCATGATTGATTCATGTGAGAGAAAAAAATGTGGCGAGTAGTTCAAACAGGGTGAGCATAAACAAGCTGGGGTAGTTTTATTAAAGTCATAACATAATAGGTAAAATGATAAATAAATACATAAATGCTGGAAGAAGCCCTCCTCATCCACTCATCACCTTTATGGAGCGGCAGTGCTTCCCTGACCGCAACAGAGAGAATAGGCTATTGTTGGTGTACCTCAGGGCCTTTACCACTTGCTGTAGAAAGAGTGCAGGTCTGGGATGATATGCTGAGATGATATGCTCAGCTCATTGCACCATGCACTGCAGAGTTCATTAGTCCTGCATGATGCTGTTCCCAAATCTGTAATGTTTCCTACAAGGTGTTCTTTATGGTGCTGGGTTAGGGTTAGAGTTAGAAACCCTTCGAGTGTCTAAGGTGGTAAAGACACTGTGGGCCCACGGTGTTGATAAGACAGGACCATGACATGTCCTGCGCAATGGGAACACCAAGATACAGGAAGTTGTCCACTCTCACTATTGGGGACCAGATAGATAGATAGATTCAGTGGACAAAAGTAGTGCAAATTACGATGTGCAACTGAGTTTTAGCAATTAAACATGACAGAAGTACAAAAAATGAGTGGTACAAGACTGATGTAATGAAAGTCAACATAGATCCTGGTAGATTCTCCCCTGGTTTGTGCTAAAGTTCACTATCAACTCATTTGTCATGCTGACATTCAGGAAGTGGTTGTTCCTCCGGCAACAGTTCTCCAGGTTTCTAATCTCCTCCAGGTGGTCCTTCTCATTGATGTCAGAGATAAAGCCTAGCATGATGGTGTCATCAGCTAATTTGATGGAGTTGGTAGTGGCCACACAGTCATACCTGTACAGTGAGTAGAGCAGGGGGCTCAGGACACAACCCTGGGGGACTCCTGTTCTGAGGGTGAGGGAGGCTGAGAGATGTCTGCCCATCCCTACTGCCAGTGGTCTGCCAGTCAGGAAGTTAGAGATTCACTGATGCAGAGAAGGGCTGAGTCCAAGCTCCTCCAGTTTGGTGGGAAGTGTGGATTGAATTATAGTATTAAACTGTAATCGACAAACAGGACAAGGAGAGGCTGAATATCTCAGTGAACAAAGGTAGTAGCTGGTCAGTGCATACTCTAAGGACCTGACCTGGGATGCCGCCTTGTCCTTCTGCCTTCCTCGTGTTCACCCTCCTGAAAATAACCGTAAATGTGTTGCTTATTAAAAAAGCATGCAGACACTAAACATAAATGGACTGCTCACTACATGAGGGCATACCCTCTGATCCTAAATGGTCTAATTCATAAATAAGGACACGCTCCCTTGACCATAAATGGACTGCCTCATAAGTAAAATCCACAGTCATGTGAAGGTAGATACTGTACAATGCAGTATATACAGTACTGTACTGTATATGCAATCCCATTTTTACTGAAGCTGACTTGCTAGAACAGTGATTCCCAAACTGGGGGAATAATTTCAAGGGGGAGAGGGATTAAAAAAAAAAAAATTTTGTGATTATAATACACACTTTTCAGTATTACAAGTAAATGCTATAAATAAATATTTTCTGATTTGTAAAGATATTACTGATTGAGTGTGAGTGTTTAAATTGAGTGTTAAAAAAAAATTTGCGACTGACTCACTAGTTTTGCAACAGCGCACAACTGCACATGAAAACCGCAACTGCCGAGATGGATAAATTTGTTATTCGCAAATCTAAAAATGTTAAGGAAATTGTTTGCCTGAGTCATCGGAACCATGTACATCGACCAAGCAAAAGAGCAAGACCCCGTCAGACCAAAGTAGGAAACGTCGGAAATATGAGGAAGAATTCATAAAGTGCAGTATCAGTATTCAGTAAGTTGCGGTAGCAACCGAATACATGAGTTGTCCCGTGCAGCAGTGGATGTACTGCTTCAATGTGGATCTACATATTTGTGTGAGCAGTCTTTTTCCGCTGTTACATATATATAAAAAATAAATACAGCTCACGTCATGATGTGGAAGATGATATGCGGGTAGCTGTATCCACCATCAGGCCACGAATGAAGCTTTTGTGCTGCCAAAAACAAGTACACCCTTCCCATTGAAATAAGCCAAAATTATTTAGACGTATAGTAAATGTAATCAAAATACTTTGAACAGCTTATGTTTATTGCTTGTTTTTGATAGTTGGGGTCGCGAGATCTTGAGAGGCCTTGAAAGTTTGGGAACCACTGTGCTAGAAGTCTGAAATGCAAACTAAAACCCACTCCTGTGGTTCTACGCTCGATGGAGCTCAGCCAGCATTTCATTATTCATTATTTAGCTTTTATCATTTAAGGAGCAAAACATTTATGACCTAACATTGTTGAGGATTCCATTATTCTAATCTTGATGTGACAGCAAGCTGTTTTGCATGTAGCATGTATTCCTGAAACTGCTCAGCCAAAAACACTCTCTTAAAACAAACAGATTCCCTAAAGCATGGCCTGCAGCAAAAGCATCGCATACAACAGTTTTTTTTCCCCCGTTTGATTGACATGAAACAATATCAGTCTTGAAATCTGTCATGTATTTGGAGACATGTCTTATCTTATTCAATTCAACTGGCATTACTCTTTATTGAATTATATTACATTGGATTAGATAAGATAACTTTCTAACATTATTGCAAATCTAACTTTATTGAACCTGTATGTCGAGCCTGTATGCTGTATATAATTTATGTTTTACCAAACCTGAAATTGTCTTCTTCCCTCAATACATTCATTCATTCATTAATTTTCTATACCGCTTAATCCTGTGTTCAGGGTCGCGGGGGGCCTGGAGCCTATCCCAGGAGACTTCGGGCACTAGGCGGGGTACACCCTGGACAGGGTGCCAATCCATCGCAGGGCACACACACATACACACACTCACGCACCCAATCACACACTATGGGCAACTTAGGAACACCAATTAGCCTAACCTGCATATCTTTGGACTGTGGGAAGAAACCGGAGTACCCGGAGGAAACCCACCAAGCACGGGGAGAACATGCAAACTCCATGCACACAGAGACGGGAATCGAACCCAGACCCTGGAGGTGCAAGGCGACAGTGCTAACCACTACATCACCGCGCCGCTCTCTCAATACATAATTTAGTTTATTTCTAGAAATTCAAAATGATCTACAGTTTAAGCTTAAAATAAGCTAATATGTTTTGAAATGTTCTTAAAGGCCTTATACATATTTGTTTTATTATATAACTTTGCCATCAAGAAATGTTCACTTGATAAGTCAACTGAATAAATGTGTTAAACAAATCACACACACATACACACACACACACACACACACACACACACACACACACACACACACACACACACACACATGCTAACCTTTTAGAATTTCAATTCCACATCCAAAATGGCAGTGAATTTTGAATAGCTGGTTTAAGTTTTTGGTAAATGTAATTCATTTTAATTTAATAGCTTTTTTTTTTTCAAAAACTAAATCTCATGGATGCAATAATGGAAACAGTTCCATCTGACTTGAACATATGTTTGGTGCATTAGAGGCTGGGCCAGAATTCAGGATTCATTGGTAAAAATGTATTGTGTACACCAGAGGTGTCAAGTAGCGAAGTACAAATACTTCGTTACCTTACATAAGTAGAAATGTTGGGTATCTATACTTTACTGGAGTAATTATTTTTCAGCCGACTTTTTACTTCTACTCCTTACTTTCTACTCCTTACATTTAAAAAATAGCCTCGATACTCTATTTTTATGATCAGAACGCGCAACACCCCCGGTTGCGTGATAAGAACGCGCACAACGCCCATACCCCCCCCACTCCCCCCATCCCCCCCACCCCCCGGGTCGCAGGATCAGAAAGCGAGACCTTAATGCTTTTGTCGCCCCTCACTGTACTTTTACTTTTATACTTTAAGTAGTTCTGAAACCAGTACTTTTACACTTTTACTTGAGTAAAAAGCTTGGGTTGATACTTCAAACTAGGGTTCAGTATTTTTGAACCCTAGTATCTATACTTCTACTCAAGTAATGAATGTGAATACTTTTGACACCACTGGTGTACACTGAATACAAGAACAGCAAATATTTCTTAATGTACAATCTGAACTGGTATTATACGCAGAGGTAATTCCTCCTTTAGTGCAGTAATTGTTCTGGGGTGATTATGACAGACTATTGACTTCAGATGAGTCCAAAGAAAAAAGACAAGTGGTGTTACAGTAGGTGTGATTCTGTTCCACTTTTTATTGTTACTTTTGAAATAAAAGGTCTGAAATAAATGTAAAAGCTAAATATAAAATTTCATTTATGAACGCAGAGAGACAGGGAAGGGCTTTTAAACAAACATATGGCCAGATCGGTGGCAAAAAACAAACAAACCTCAAACGTCAACCAAACGTCTTTCCTAATGACATTTGTGGAAAAGGGGCATTTATTCATGGTAATATTTATAGACTCCCCCCTCCAGACATTACACTATGAACAGAAAAGCATGTCTGTTATGTTCAAGATAAAGATAAACACGAACATGTCGCTTTTATGTGGTTTTTACAATCCAGTCTGGCAGGTCTGCTGGTACGCATGAACGTGTGATAATCATCTTGTTTTTGTGGAGACCCTCGTCCACTGTAAGCCTGCTTAACCTTTAAGCACACACACTCTCTCTCTCTCACACACACACACACATACACAAACACGCAACTCCTCCCCCATCGAACAGGTGCAGGAGTGATCTGTAACACAACGGCCACACACTCGCACCCCCTGAGGGGTTTTCCGGACGACGCACTCCATCAGACGGACTTTGGAGAAACATTCCAGCTTCTCTGCAGTGATGTCTCTACTGTACAGTGGAAGATGTTTTCTGTGAAGATTTTCATGTGTCATGAAATGTGTTTTGGACATGAACTGACTTATTCCACTTATACAGCACACAGCAATTTATATTTTTATTAATTAAAGAATACATGATACTTTAAATTTAGTTCCACTGTAGTTTCACGAAAGTAGAACAAATATCACCTGGCAGAAATCCTAACCATATCAATAATCGTTTTGTTTGTTATAAATAATAACACTATGTTTACCTTTATTATTAGACTTACCCTGTAATTCAAGTCAAGCCTTTGAATAAGTTTTCTACTAATTAGTATAAAAACAGCAACATATTAAACACACTGGCATGAACCTGCGGTCTCTGTTACAGCCACCTTCTGATCTATTCAAAACAAGAACATAACAACAGCAAGTTTATAAGAAGCTAAAAAAGTTTTTGTGGTTATGAGAAAGTCGTGCTGTGGGAGTTTTTGGCAATAATACTGCTTCATTTATGAGTCTTTTCTTTATAGTAAGTGCTAACATCATCATTCCCACACTGCTGAGTGATTTACACTATGAATAAATTTCAGCTCCACTAAAGTGTGACAGGAGAAGGTTACGCAAGCGATGGGTGTAATAAAGTTATAACTCTCAGTGTGAAAAGGTCAAGGCTATTCGGTTTTTATATTTTGAACATAAAATTATAATCAGTTGTTATCATTTTACACCACTGACTATGAAAAAAAATTATGGATTTAAATAATTGCAACAATACACTGCTATACTACACTGTACTACACTATACTATATTATACTATATTATACTATATTTTTCTGTACTGTACTATATTGCTTTACTGCACTATATTAAACTTTTCTGTACTAAATCAAAGTACTTTGTTCAGGAAAGTACTAGTCTTCGCTTTAACACGCTATACATTACTCTTCTACTATATAATATATAACACAATATTTATGCAATTCTGTTATTTACTAAACAATGCTTTTCCTCCCTATACTACACTTTTCTCTACAATACAACTCTATAATCATCTGTAATTAGCTATACCATACTGTATATTACTCACTATATATACTATTATTCACTACACTATCTGGTACTTTTTAATACTGTACTACACTATATTTTTCCACAATATACTACAATATACAGTAATGTGTTTTGCACTATACTACACTTTTCTATATTTGATATATTTGACACAAGACTTCTATTTCTACTGCCTATCAGTGGCGGCTGTCCTAAGACTACAAGGGAAGCTCAGCTTCCTCTACTATGTCAGAAAATAAATGGTTTATTTATATTGGTTTTAATAAAAGTGCGCTAGAACGCGTTCAACTTCATGACTAGCTCGTTCAGAATCAGGTATTTATTGTAGATTGACACGATTTTCTTGTCATACATTTCCGTGCAGCACAGTGCATTAAACCCTCCTGAAGCCCAGCTTCACTGGAGCGCTATGGGCAGCACAGAGGCACTTTTTTCACTGCAGAAACGCTGGACGGTAATTGGATAAATGCACCAAAATCGTCACTTCCAGAGAAGCTCAGCTTCTCTGGGAGTGAATGGAGCAGTGGGCGGGCCAGGACGCTGATGATTGGAGGAGCTGTTTAAAGGGCGGAACCCCTTTTTTGATTGACAGCATGTCTTACTGTAAGTATACATCAGCGCTACAGAGATTCGAGTTCAGTCCCATGCGGATTTGCAGGTGAAGTGGTACAACGAACTGCTGAACTCTGTATTGTTTGTTGGTGATATAAACCATTTTTGTTTGTTCAGCATTGTAAAGTTAGTTCGTTCATATAATTAAAGTAGCTCGTGGAAGGGGAAACTAGCCAGCTAGCTTCCCCTGTTTCAAAAGCTAGCAGCCGCCACTGCTGCACTATACTATGCTTTTCTATACTACATCCTACTTTGTTACGTTGTGATTTTCCATAAAATACTATACTTTTCTATGCTATACTACACTACAGTTTTTGTATTTTAAATTTATTTTAATAAGTTATTTCTCTATGCTATACTGTTCTGGGCCCGGTTTCTCGAAAGCTTCTTATCGCTAAGTAGTTCTTAAGTTGTACCCTCTTAACTTTATGGCGCATTTCCCGAAACGTTCTTACGCTAAGTATCTCTTAGCTAAGTCACACGTTCGTAAGGTTGGTCTGGACCAACCTTAACTCATACTTATCGTAGTTTCAGCTCAAGACGCTAGTCGCCGCCACTGAGCAACAGTCTTTATAAATCAGCGGTGTATGTAAACACATTATGGCATGTTATCAAAGTCGTATTAATGATGGAATATACTGTAGACCTGTTTAAGAATGTTTTTTTTTTATATCAGAACTAATAGAGTGACTTTTAATTAGCCTATTTCATAATGTGACTAATGCATTAAAATTGCCAATCACAATTAATATTAAACAGGTGGCGAACAATTTGGCAGCGAGCGTGGTGTTGTGTTAAACTGAAGACGGCGCGGTCCGTGGAGCCGTGTGGGTCATGTACATTTTTCCTTTAGACAAAACTTCAGCCCTTTTCATATTTTCCCCGTGGTCGTTATTAAAAAAATATTTAAATAAAAGTTTTGCCTTCCAAGGCAACAGATTATGGAGCTTCTTGAGCTGCTCAGACCTGCCAGACCTGCGTGCCAGACCAACGCGTCGTACTTACTGTACTTACTGTACTTACTGTACTTACAGTACACTCCCCGTCCCGATGTCCAGCTGCTCTCTGCTTTTTGTTTAAAATATGTTTCATTGATCATTAGCCATTATCCATGAATTTATGGGTTTTTCTTTTGACACATTTTATTTTTATGAAATTTGATTTAGTTGAGAAAATAACCATGGGAGTTTCAAACCCCGCATTCATTCATTTTTCTGGGTGATTGTAATGTTTAATACCCCTACAGTATTCACTTATGCGGTTTGACTCGCTGTGAGATGCGGTGTGTTATACCCCTATCTCACCTGCATGCGCGCGCTCGCGCTGTGGCCGTAGGCTTGATCATGATTCACCCCGAGATTTTGCGCTGTGATTACGTTTCCATCTTTCCGAGTGAAAAATTCAACGTTTAATTTTTTTGCTGGTCCTCGCGGAAGCTTGCAGAACTTCGCGGAACGTTAAAGGAACGTCGTGGGCAATCGCGGCAGCTCACGGAGAAGAGTCAGGCCACACAGGTGAGAGAGGGGTATTAGGCACCGTGATCCGCCTCGAGTGGCCGCCCGACGGTCCGCGAAGATCTACAAGGTCCGCGAGCTTCCACATGTTAAACATGTTTATTTTTTTTGCGTGGTAAAATGGAAACGTAATCACGGCACCAAAACTCGCGCTGAATCATAATGAACCGCACTTACGGCCCCGCGTGTGAGATAGGGGTATTAAACCTCCACTCTGTCATCTCATCGTATTCATTCCATAAGTGCGCTATACAACCCCAACAACTGACACTTCACATTGTTTCTGAATCTGGTGAAGAGTGTTATCAGCTGTTTGTCCATCAACTATGATTGTAAACCCGGTTCGTTTCACCGCCACATGTTACATGAAAATATTAGCGATATTAATTAATTAATTAATTAATTAATTAATATTAATTTATATTGTAGCGTTTTTCGACGCTAGCAGGGATCTTGGAGGACAAGTGAGCTTACTTGCTCCCCAATGCAAATGGCTGGGGAGTAGTTTATTACTCTCAGCACGAGCACACATACACAGGTCAAGCACACACACACACACACCCAACTTGGCCGAAGCCACTAACCTAAACACCCTTCTTTTTCATGGTAGACAAAGAAAACCCCTGCAAAGCATAACGGGCACGCCACACTGCCCCCACCCGAGCTGTGATCGTCCCCGGTCACCATGGCTCTCAGTCTTGGAGGCGTGAAGGCGGTCGGCGTTCACGGGGTCCTGTTGTAGTGCACATTGTCCTGGAGGCGGTCCGGCCTCCGCAGAGTTCGATGTCTCGCCGGCGTGCGGCTGGTAAGGCGCAAGACGGTCTCGGTGGAGCAACACTCGCGCCCGCCCCGCCAACCGCACCCGGTAGATGAACTCGGCGAGCTGAGCGATTATCGTACAGGGGCCCACCCAGTGCGACATGAGCTTGGGTGAACGCCCTCTCTTCCTTCCGGAACACACCCACACCTGCTCACCAGCAGCAAAGCCTCGCCCCTGGCTGTGAGTGTCCACGCTCACACGCTCCACAGGTGCCCCCACCCGAAAGTCCTGCAGCGGTGCCCGCAAGCGCTGGGTGGAGCCCTTCTTTGCCGTGTAGTGCCGTTCACTGTCCCGCTGCGGCGCAGGTGAAATGACTGCGGCCGATGCTCTCGGCGAGGGAGTAACTCGGCACACGCGCTCTTCACCTCGCTCGCAGTACCAACGACGCGCTTTGCTGCCCGGATGTTCACCTGGCGCTCGTTCAACGGCTGCTGGGGTACGCTGTCCCTCAGGCCTAGGAACGTTGCCTCGGCATCGCCGCGAAACCCCAGAGACTATTCCGTTGTCTAGCCGTGACCGGTAGCCCTGTCCCCGGCTAGAATCACCTACCGAGGGCCCCCGAGCTGCGGGCGGTCGCTCGGCTCTTTCGCTGTGATGCACCGCAGTAATGGGTTCAGCGCGCTGTGCTGCGCGTAGCGCCTCGGTGAGGGAAGCTGGTGCTGCTAACCTGATGTGCTCACGGTGCCGCGGCGGTCGGAGCCCTCGAAGAAAAGCCCGATACGCTAGTTCTTCCTGCTTATTGGGCTCACACTCTGGATAGCCCCGGCGCGCCAGGCCTCTTAAATCCATGGCGAACGCGCCCAGTGGCTCAGACGCACGCCGCTCGCGGACCGCCAGCTCCTCGCACGCTGCTTCTTGACGGTCACCGGCGCCGAACCGGAGGGGAAGCGACTCGCGGAGCTTTGCCCAGTCCTTCCGCTCATCGGCCCGGAGATCTTCCAGTGCCCGGAGCGCGTCACCCTTCAGCGAGAGTGCAACCCTTACGGCCGTTTCCACCGAAGACCAGCCTGCGAAGTCGATGGCTAGCTCCACTTGGGCGAAGAACGCGTAGGGCTCGACGGCGCCGTTGTAAGACGGAACTCGCAGCTGCGGCGCACATCGCCGGCACGGAGCTATAGCTTGTGCAGCGTCAACGTTGGGCTCCATTCCGAGATCCAGTGCCGGGATCCTCATCTCGCTGCTTAGCTTTCGTCGTGCCGCTTTGCTGGCACTCGTTCCGTCCGGGAGATGCTTCATCTTCCGGAGTTGTGCTGCAACTCGGCGGCCTTCCTGAATCTTTCGCAGATCCTCCGCCGTTCCCTCTAACTCAAAACTCTCCATCCCACTTCTGACACCAATGTAGCGTTTTTCAACGCTCGCAGGGATCTTGGAGGACGAGTGAGCTTACTTGCTCCCCAATGCAAATTGCTGGGGAGTAGTTTATTACTCTCAGCACAAGCACACATACACAGGTCAAGCACACACACACACCCCCAACTTGGCCGAAGCCACTAACCTAAACACCCTTCTCTTTCATGGTAGACAAAGAAAACCCCCGCAAAGCATGACGGTCGTCAGCCGCCGGCCCGCCCACGCCACAATATATTTGTCTATTATGGCATGTTATTGTTAAGTTAACCGATGTCGAAATAAACGCTATTAAAATAATTTAGTGCAATGTTTAATTTGTATAGAAAGTGCCGTCTTTCTTAACACTGTCACGTAAAAGGAGTGAAAAATCGATTCCTGAGCAACCGATGTCCGCTAATTCAGGACCTTCACTGTAGACAGCGCCGCGTAACGTCGGACGTAAGAGGCAGCGACTTAAGAAGACTCCTAAGAGACAGTTCGAGAAATACACTTAGAAAAGTTATCACTTAACGTAAGATATATCTTAAGAGTCTACTTAGCGCGCGAATAGTGTGCGTTATCGAGAAATCGGGCCCTGTGCTATTAAATACTATATTTTTTGTATCTATACTATGCTTTTCTGCACTATATTTAAGCAATATCATATACTGTATAAGGGAGTTCTGTTGTGCTGAATATCAGATTGGCTGTTATGTGGTCATGGTTTCACAGACAGCATTTATTATCAGATTATGATTTGTTTGTTTATTTAACCGGTTATTTTTGCTCCACCAAGACATATCCTGGCGGAACTAGCGTTGAACTGGTGACAGTTAATGACCAACAGTTAGTGTTATTAAAAGTGCTATTAAAAGTACTGTGTAGCCAAAAGGTGAGAATGTGGCACAGTCCTGTAAATCTCCTTTCTCTTTTTGTCTCCACTGTTTTAGAATAGCCTCAGCTGACTAACCGTACTGGGTTTCAGTCCTAAATAGCATAAAATTGAAAGCTAGTGTGTTATTTATGGTTTAGGATCCCTTGTTACACATAACAAGCAGTACTTTGTTCAAGGGTTAACAATTATCAGTGAAGTTGAGTGATACATATAGTTAAACATCCAAGTGCTATTATACTCTATATCAGCACTCATGGAATGTCCAATCAAATTACTTGGTCAGAACTAACTGTTATTTAATATGTTGTATTTATCTGTAATGTACTATGCACTGTGTTCATGCAGAACTATTGCAGACTACACTTTTCTAGACTACCGCACACCATGCTACATTTTTTTCTTGTTTAGTATACTATGATTCGCTATCCTATGCTGTACTCATCTGAAAAGAACTACTATACCATACTATGCTATGCTATACTCTCTATACAGTAATTTTCTATACTATACTTCACTATGTTCTTCTATAATATGGTATGATATACAGGTCCTTCTCAAATAATTAGCATATTGTGATAAAGTTCATTATTTTCTGTAATGTACTGATAAACATTAGACTTTCATATATTTTAGATTCATTACACACAACTGAAGTAGTTCATGCCTTTTATTGTACTCATTACTCAAAAGCGCAATCATGGGTAAGACTGCCGACCTGACTGCTGTCCAGAAGGACATCATTGACACCCTCAAGCTAGAGGGTAAGACACAGAAAGACATTTCTGAACGAATAGGCTGTTCCCAGAGTGCTGTATCAAGGCACCTCAGTGGGAAGGAAAAAGTGTGGCAGAAAACGCTGCACAACGAGAAGAGGTGGCCGGGCCCTGAGGAAGATTGTGGAGAAGGACCGATTCCAGACCTTGGGGGACCTGCGGAAGCAGTGGACTGAGTCTGCAGTAGAAACATCCAGAGCCACCGTGTACAGGCGTGTGCAGGAAATGGGCTACAGGTTGCAAATTTTGCACGTCATTCGGAAATCAAGGACCCAGAGTCTGGAGGAAGACTGGGGAGAGGGAAATGCCAAAATGCCTGAAGTCCAGTGTCAAGTACCCACAGTCAGTGATGGTCTGGGGTGCCATGTCAGCTGCTGGTGTTGGTCCACTGTGTTTTTTATCAAGGGCAGGGTCAATGCAGCTAGCTATCAGGAGATTTTGGAGCACTTCATGCTTCCATCTGCTGAAAAGCTTTATGGAGATGAAGATTTCATTTTTCAGCACGACCTGGCACCTGCTCACAGTGCCAAAACCACTGGTAAATGGTTTACTGACCATGGTATTACTGTGCTCAATTGGCCTGCCAACTCTCCTGACCTGAACCCCATAGAGAATCTGTGGGATATTGTGAAGAGAAAGTTGAGAGACACAAGACACAAGAATCTATTAGTATTGTAAAAGTATTGAGTGCAGAACTGAACATAATTATTTGAAGGTTGACTTTTTTTGTATTAAAAACACTTTTCTTTTATTGGTCCTAATTTTTTGAGACAGGGATTTTGGGTTTTCATGAGCTGTATGCCATAATCATCAATATTAAAACAATAAAAGGCTTGAACTACTTCAGTTGTGTGTAATGAATCTAAAATATATGAAAGTCTAATGTTTATCAGTACATTACAGAAAATAATGAACTTCATCACAATATGCAAATTTTTTTAGAAGGACCTGTACTGTATGCTTTTGCACTAAGCTCTATTTTACCATCAGACTACATATACCGTAGTCCCTCCCCTCTGAGAGAGCTCGGCCAATCAGCTCTATCTAGACCTCCGGCTGTGAGAGGTTACAGCATCACGATAATCGAACACGCAATCTCCGGATCATAGGCCAAACACTTTACCACTTTCTACATTCTACACTAGCCTACAATAATATTTTTGCAATATACTATATATAATACCATACCATATAGCATGTTATACCTTTCTACGCTGTACTATGGTGTATGCTATGTATGCTATGCTATGCTATGCTATATTATGTACAACTGGAATACACCATATATACAGTGCAATATATTTTTCTGGGCTACACTACACCTCTTCTTCTGTACTACGCAGTATAAATGATTAACTACCCTTTCAGTGTCTATCCTAGAGGGAATTGAAATTGAGGTGTTTCATAATTATAAATACCTGGGCATCTTGATGACTCCCTCAATTTCACACCTCATGTGGAGAATCTTGTGAAGAAGCTAAGGTTAAAAGTGGGTTTCTACTTTCGTAATAAGTTGTGTTTTTCTTTTAACACAAAAAAATGACTTGTAGCAGCAGCATTCTTGCCTGTGTTGGATTATGGGGATCTTTTGTACATTTGTCTTTTGTGCTTTTGCTCAATCTCTTCAAATGATTGATACCGCCTATCACTCTTATAACATTATTCTTCCCAATTATATTTATTAGCAATTAAGAAAAGATACAACATAGTAAATATATAAAAACATGCATTTCAAATTTTAACTTTTCAACGCACCCCAAGCCCTCCGTCCTCGCACCCTAACAACAAAACCAAACAAATAAACAACCAAACCACACACACAAAAAAAATATATGTATATATATATATCCTCTACTGCATCTTCATGTAATGGATCAATAGTATCAATATAGTTTAACACTGGTTCCCATGTTTTATAAAAGGTTTTTAAAGACCCTTTTGAAGAAAAGCGGATTTTTTCCAATTTTAAACATAAAAGAATTTCTTTTATCCATCTCCCATAAGAAGGAGGGGAAGCATGTTTCCACTTGAGGAGAATAAGCCTCCTGGTCAATAGTTTGGTGAAAGCAACAACGACTTGAGTTGTCGAAGATAAATTTGGTTCAAGAGGAATTCCGAACAGAGCTGTTAAAGGGTTTGGAGAGATTGACAATCCAAAGGATTTTTCGAAAGTATAAAATATTTTAGCCCAGAACTCATGCGTGTGATTTCCCGGAGACTGTCCGCACCTATTGCAAGTGTCATTTATATAAATATATATAGTGTGCTCTGTGAAGAATCTTGCACTGCATCAGTCTATGTCGTGCACATATTGAGGAAGAGTTAATTAGATCGAGTGCATGATCCCATTCTGTTTCGCTCATAGAAACCCCAAGTTCCTGCTCCCACACATTCTTCAGTGATTCAGTGGAGTAAGAATTTAACACGCCAATTGATTCATATATGGTAGAAATTAACCTTTTACAAGTGGATTAAGAGCAAGAATGGTGTCCATTTTCGAGTCAGGAGGAAGGTTAGGAAATTGTGGTTTTGTACAAAATGTCTAATCTGAAAGAAACGAAAAAGCTGTGTTCTAGTAAGATTAAACTTTATGAGATTAAAATTAAACTCATAAAAAATGACAAGAATATACCTTTATCATACAAGTTCTTGATAGATATAAGACCTCTAGAGGACCAGTCAAGAAAAACTGCATCAGTACATGATGGTATATTGTTTAGTACAGGCGAAAGAACAGATGCCGTGATTAACACGAAATGTTTTCTAAAACTAACCCGGACATTTGTAGTGTTTATAGGAAGCTGAGAGCAGATCAGTGAGTAAAGGGAAGACTTTGAAGATGACAATTCTATTTGGGCCCAAACAGGGTGTTCAGAAACTCTAGAAGCATTAATCCAATATAAAAGCTTGTTAATATTGCAAGCCCAGTAATAATATCGAAAGTTTGGTAAGGCAAGACCCCATTTTGATCTTGGAAGTTCAAGAACTTTTCTTCTGATTTGCGCATGTTGGCCAAGCCACAAAAAAAGAGTTAGTTATCTGGTCCAAAGTAACAAAGAAAGATTTGTTAATGTAAATGGGTATATGTTGGAAAAGACATGAAAATTTAGGCAGAATTGTCATCTTGACCAAATTAATACGACCAATTAGCGATATTGGAAGAGAGGACCATCTCCGTATATCTTCCCTGTAAGCATCTAACACAGCATTGGAATTTTTCCTAAATACGACTGTTTTAGCAACAAAAACACCCAGATATCTGAATCCTTCCTGAGTCCACCTAAAAGGAAAAGGGCTTTTAGAGCATCAGCATCTCAGCTGCCGGATTGATTGGAAACAACTCAATTTTTTGAAGATTCAATTTGTAACCTGAACATTTACCAAACAAGTCAAAAATTTGCAGGATTGGTGGTAGTGATGAAATGGGGTTAGATATATATAAAAGTAGGTCATCTGCATAAAGGGATAATTTATAAGAAATTCCAAATCGGGAAATGCCTTTAAACTTTTCCTCACCTCGCAGCCATATGGCCAATGGCTCCATTGCCAGAGCAAATAGTAAAGGCGAAAGAGGGCAACCTTGTCGTGTACCGTGAAGCAAGGGGAAAGTTTTAGAATGTGTCGCATTGGTATGTACCGATGCAACAGGGGAGGAGTACAGTAACCAAGTCCAAGCTATAAACTTTAAGCTAAAACCAAATTTACGTAGAATGAAAAACAAATTCCCAACAAACCCTCATTCAACCCTGTCAAACGCCTTCTCTGCGTCTAGGGATAAGAGAATCTCCGCATTGTCAGAGCTCGACGAGAGGTTAGTATTAAAACGTCTCCTGATATTATTAAAAAAATGCCTGCCAGTCATAAAGCCTGTCTGATCTGGGGAAATAACAGCAGGCAACACTTGCTGAAGACGAAGCTCAAGGATCATAGATAAAATTTTAAAATCCACATTCAACAAAGAAATTGGCCTGTAACTGCTGCACAGCAGGGGGTCTTTATCCTTCTTTAGCAACAGTGAAATGGATGCCTCAGACATGGTTGTTGGAAACTGACCCGAAGAAATGGCCTCATGATATACTCTCTGCAATATTGGGACTAAAACAGAAGAGTTTTAGTTTAGTTTTTTAGAAATGTTTTAAATATTTCAATGGTAAAACCATCAGGGCCATGTGATTTACCATATTGAAGTGATTTAATTGCTTCTTGAACTTCCTTGATAGACACCAGTCTGCCCAGATCATTTGTAGGGCCATCATTTACAATTCAATTCAATTCAATTTTATTTATATAGCGCTTTTAACAATGGTCATTGTCTCAAAGCAGCTTCACAAAAATTAAAGAAATTTAACAAAAAAATAAATAATAAAATAAAATAAATAAATAAATAAATAAATAAAATAAAAATTTAAAATAATTAAAAAAAATAATAATTATTATTATTATTATTATTATAGAAAAGAAAATAATTGGAAGTGTGTATATGTGAGAAAATTTGCAGATAATAATAATGAGACGAATGAATGAAATGTCTCTGATGAGCAAGCCAAGGGTGACGGCGACGGTGGCAAGGAAAAACTCCCTGAGATGGCATTAGGAAGAAACCTTTACAAAGGGGAATGGTAGTTGATCAAGAAGGTTCTGGTCATTCAGTATTTCTGCATCGTACTCTGAGGCATAAAGTCCCGTGTAATACTTAAAAATGTTTTTATTAATTTCCTCTGGATCGGTAATTATATCACCTTAAGGAGATTTAATGTTGTGGATCAGTTTAACTGTATGGGCAAGTAGAGTTTGAAATGAAAGTTCTCCGATCTCCTCAGCTGACAGACATATGAAATGATCTGTCCTCTGACATAACACTTCCCATAACATGCTACTGCTAACTGAATAGTTTCAAAATATAGATTTATATGGGTTGCAAGAAAATCTTTCAAATCGTTATCAGAGAGTAAATGTGAGCTAAATCTCCATTGCTTAAAATAAGTCCTAGCTTGCGGGAACATTAAGTCCAAAGAGGTGGGGGCATGATCAGAAATGATTATACTATGATAATCACAGGAGCTTATAGAATGCATCATTCTGTTATCCAAAAGAAAAAAATCAATCCGTGAGTAGGAATGGTGAACGGGAACAAATTAAAATCCCCCCCTATAATTATGTAGTGACTATCAAGATTAGGCAGTACAGAAAAAAAATCAGCAAAGAACTTATCATTATCCCAGTTTGGGCCGTATACACACGCTAAAACAACGGGGACTGTTTGTAAAATACCAGACACAATCACATAACGGCCATGCGAATCTGAGGTCACTGATTCTGGTTCAAAAGCAATGTTCTTACGCACAGGAATCACAGCCCCTCTTGCCTTCACGCCAAATTTGGAGTGAAAGCAATGACTGATCCATGCACTCTTAATGCGAGAAACATCTGAAGTGCGGAGACGAGTTTCTTGTAAAAAAAAAAAAAAAAATATATATATATATATATATATATATATATATATATATATATATATATATATATATACAGTGGTGTGAAAAACTATTTGCCCCCCTCCTGATTTCTTATTCTTTTGCATGTTTGTCACACAAAATGTTTCTGATCATCAAACACATTTAACTATTAGTCAAAGATAACACAAGTAAACACAAAATGCAGTTTTTAAATGAGGGGTTTCATTATTTAGGGAGAAAAAAAATCCAAACCTACATGGCCCTGTGTGAAAAAGTAATTGCCCCCTGAACCTAATAACTGGTTGGGTCACCCTTAGCAGCAATAACTGCAATCAAGCGTTTGCGATAACTTGCAACGAGTCTTTTACAGCACTCTGGAGGAATTTTGGCCCACTCATCCTTGCAGAATTGTTGTAATTCAGCTTTATTTGAGGGTTTTCTAGCATGAATCGCCTTTTTAAGGTCATGCCACAACATCTCAATAGGATTCAGGTCAGGACTTTGACTAGGCCACTCCAAAGTCTTCATTTTGTTTTTCTTCAGCCATTCAGAGGTGGATTTGCTGGTGTGTTTTGGGTCATTGTCCTGCTGCAGCACCCAAGATCGCTTAAGCTTGAGTTGACGAACAGATGGGCGGACATTCTCCTTCAGGATTTTTTGGTAGACAGTAGAATTCATGGTTCCATCTATCACAGCAAGCCTTCCAGGTCCTGAAGCTGCAAAACAACCCCAGACCATCACACTACCACCACCATATTTTACTGTTGGTATGATGTTCTTTTTCTGAAATGCTGTGTTACTTTTAAGCCAGATGTAACGGGACACGCACCTTCCAAAAAGTTCCAACTTTTGTCTCGTCGGTCCACAAGGTATTTTCCCAAAAGTCTTGGCAATCATTGAGATGATTTTTAGCAAAATTGAGACGAGCCTTAACGTTCTTTTTGCTTAAAAGTGGTTTGCGCCTTGGAAATCTGCCATGCAGGCCATTTTTGCCCTTTCTTATGGTTTTCTCATTGTCTCTTTCTTATGGTGGAGTCGTGAACACTGACCTTAATTGAGGCAAGTGGAGCCTGCAGTTCTTTAGATGTTGTCCTGGGGTCTTTTGTGGCCTCTCGGATGAGTTGTCTCTGCGCTCTTGGGGTAATTTTGGTCGACCGGCCACTCCTGGAAAGGTTCACCACTGTTCCATGTTTTTGCCATTTGTGGATAATGGCTCTCGCTGTCATGAACTAACCTCGGTGACCAGAAGACGTAGCTTAGCGGTTAGCCCAATGTAGCGTGGATGGTAAACCCAAACGCGGAGTAACAGCGAGCAGGCAGGATAACCACACGATTTATTCTAAGGACTCTCCCGAAAACGGAGCAAGGGAAAAACACAAATTTAACCCGCGTCCTAAAATACACACACAACGATAGGAAGCAACAACCAAAAGATAGTGAGTACTCACGGTTTGATGAACGTCAACCTGAACCGACATGGGCCGAACTCAATGACTGAGCGGTAAGCCAACGTTTGTTTACCTCTTTTATACTTCCTGGTTTGGCGCCCGCCTTACTTCCGGGTCCTAGTGCCGGGCGCAGATTGAGTGTGCATGACAGTACCTCCCTGTCCAGGACTGGCTCCTGACGGTCCTGGGGTGGAGGATACCCGGCGACGGTAGTCTCGAACCAGTTCGGGGTCGAGAATGAACCGGGCCGGGATCCAAGACCGCTTCTCGGGGCCGTAGCCCTCCCAGTCAACAAGGTACTGCGTACCTCTGCCCCGAGGGCGCGAGTCGAGGATTCGGCGTACGGTGTAGGCGAGACCGCCGTCGATGGTCCGGGGAGGAGGAGCTGGGGGGGTGGGTGTAATCATGGGTGATGTGATGAATGGTTTGAGTTGAGAGATATGGAATACTGGATGGATCCAGAGTGCCGCAGGCAGCTGGAGCCGGTAGGTGACAGGGTTGATACGATGAGTGATGCGATATGGTCCGACGAATCTGGGGGAGAGTTTTCTGGATTCTGTGCGGAGGTGCAGGTTTCTTGTAGACAGCCAGACTTTGTCACCTACGTGGTACAATCGTCCCGGTGGGTGTCGACGGCGATGTTGGATGGCGTAGCGGGTGTTAGCTCGTTGGATGGCTGCGTTGGCGAGGCGCCATATCCGTCGACACCTGCGGACCAACTGTTGGGCCGAGGGTACATCAACCTCCGGTTCTTGGTGTTCGAACATCGGAGGTTGGAAACCATGGCACACCTCAAATGGGCTTAGCTTGGTGGCGGTGGAGACGTGAAGGTTGTGTGAAAGCTCCGCCCAAGTGAGGTGGCGGGCCCAGGAGCGCTGACGATCTGCCACGAAACACCTCAAGTAGCGCTCCAGTTGTTGGTTGGTCCGCTCCGTCTGACCATTGGTCTGAGGGTGGTAGCCAGATGAGAGACTACAAGTGGAGTTGATCAGACGGCAGAAGGCTTTCCAGAACCGGGCAGTGAACTGGGGCCCCCTGTCCGAGACGATGTCCTTGGGGAACCCATGCAGTCGGACTACGTGCTCTAATATCAGCTCGGCTGTCTGTTTAGCTGACGGGAGTCCGGAAAGGGCCACCAGGTGCACAGCGTTGGAGAAACGATCCACAATGGTTAAAATGGTGTCCTTATCTTCTGAAGCCGGCAGGCCCGTGATGAAATCAACGGCAATGTGCGTCCAGGGCCTTCGGGGAACTGGGAGCGGGTGGAGTTCCCCGGGTGTTGGTTGGTTTGTGTCCTTGGCCCGGGCGCACACTGGGCACGCCTGAACGAACTCATTGACGTCCTTGGCCATGGAAGGCCACCAGAAGGCACGGCGGATGAACTGGAGGGTGCGTTGGGTGCCTGGATGTCCGGAGATGGGAGTGGAGTGACCCCACTGGATGACCTCCGTTCGAAGGGTCTCTGGAACATAGAGTCGTCCAGGCGGCACACCTGCCGGTTCGTCCTCCGCAGTCTGTGCCTGGCGAACCCTGGTCTCCAGTTCCCAACGGAGTGGGGCGATGATTTTTGATGATGGCAGGACAGGCGCGGGGTCCGCCCGTGGGCTGTCCTCTTCATGTTGTCGCGAGAGGGTGTCAGCTTTGATGTTCTTGGACCCCGGGCGGTAGGACAGATGGAAATTATATTGCTCGAAGAATAATGCCCACCGCGCCTGTCGAGGGTTCAGCTGCTTAATGTTGCGGATGGTGATGAGGTTCTGATGATCGGTCCAGATGAGGAATGGTTCTCTGGCGCCCTGGAGCCAGTGTCGCCATTCTTCCAATGCCCACTTTATGGCCAGCAGCTCGCGGTCCCCTACCCCGTATCGCTGCTGAGTGGAATCAAATTTTTTGGAAAAGAAACTGCATGGGTGCAGCTTCTGATCTGGACCTCGTTGTGAGAGGACCGCCCCGGCGCCCACATCCGAGGCGTCCACCTCCACAACGAACGGTTGATCTGCATCCGGGTGAAGGAGAATGGGGGCGGTGGTAAATCGGTGGCAGAGTTCATGGAAGGCGGATATGACCGTAGGGTTGAGCTGGAAGTGATGGGGCGAGAGTCGGGTCAGAGCGGTTAAGGGGGCCGCAACTGTACTGTAGCCCCGGATAAAGCGACGGTAGAAGTTCGCAAACCCGAGAAACCGTTGAAGCTGCTTGAGGGTCTTGGGTAGGGGCCAATGACGCACAGCCTCTAGCTTCTGCGGGTCCATGGCCACACCCTGGGGCGAGATAACAAAACCCAGGAACGTGGTGGAGTGCTCGTGGAAAGCACACTTTTCCAACTTACAGTACAGTTGGTGGGCGACTAATCTCTTTAATACCGCTCTGACGTGTTGAATGTGTTCGGTGAGGCTGTGTGAGTAGATGAGTATGTCGTCTAGGTAGACGAATACCCATCTGCCGAGCATATGTCTGAGGACATCATTAATAAACTGTTGGAAAGCTGCTGGTGCGTTGCAAAGTCCAAAAGGTATTACCAGGCTTTCGTAGTGTCCTGTGGGGGTGATGAAGGCCGTTTTCCACTCATCGCCCTCTCTGATACGCACCAAGTTGTAGGCACTCCGGAGGTCCAACTTAGTGAAAATGGTGGCACCAGAGAGGGCGTCCAGGGCAGAGTTGGTAAGCGGCAACGGATGTCGGTTCTTAATGGTTATGTTGTTGAGCCCCCGATAGTCAACACATGGGCGTAGGTCACCGCCTTTTTTCTTCACGAAGAAGAACCCCGCGGCGGCAGGCGATGAGGATGGTCGCGGGGAGGAGTGGAACCCGGCTGAAGGTCAATCGCCAGGTCGTAGGGGCGGTGAGGCGGTAGGTGAGTCGCCCGTCGCTTACAAAATGCTTCAGCCAGGTCCTGATAGGCGGCGGGAATGGCGTTGGTGTCGACGTCGGGGGCCTCGGACTCCCTAGAGCACGTCCCAGCCGAAGCCCGTAGGCAGAGTTCTGAACAGGTCGGGCCCCACTGTAAGATCCTGTTTTGATTCCAGGAAATAAGCGGATCGTGCTGGAGAAGCCACGGGTGTCCAAGTATGATTGATGGTGATGAGACGGAGGTGAGGTGAAACTGGATTGATTCGTGATGCTGACCAATGATGAGGGTGATGGGTTGAGTCTGGGTGGTAATGGGGCTGGAGGAGAGAGGCCGACCATCGACTGATGTAATTTTAACAGGCTGGGATAACGCTTCAAATTCCACTTCCAGACTTTTGGCATAAGATGAGTCAATGAAGTTACCTGCAGCCCCGGAGTCGATGAATGCGGTACTTCTGACCCGTTTGTGGCCAAACTGGAGGTGTACCTGGACCGTGAGACGAGAGACGCTAGGTGTGGTAGCAGAGAGGTGGAGATGGCCCGGTGAGCTGCTTCCAACGCTCACCGGGCCTGGGCGTTTCCCTGGCGACGTGGGCAGATGGCTCTGTGGTGCTCTGCCGACCCACAATAAGCACAAAGTCCTTTTTTAAAGCGTCGTTCTCGTTCTTCTGCGGTCAGGGATGCGCGCCCTAATTGCATGGGTTCCCCGGCTCCGGTGTAAACCACGGCAGTAGGTGGAGAACCAACATGTCCCTGGGTAGTGTAGGTAGCTGACTTCGATGGACGTGAAGTGGTGGGGGTGAAAGTGGGTGTTGGCGGCAGGGTCCTAGGGGCCGGCTTCGGACGAGAGAGGAGGCGTTGGTCGATCCGAAGGGCGAGTTGGATCACTCCCTCCAGCGTGGCAGGAAGCTCTCGCCCGGCTAATTCGTCCTTAATCCCCGAAGTCAGTCCCTCATAGTAGGAGGTCCGGAGCGCTGCATCGCCCCAGGTGGTCTGAACGGCGAGAGTGCGGACCTCGGCGGTGTAGCGACTTACAGACGACCCTCCCTGCCGCAGGTGGTAAAGTTTGGTGTTGGTCTCCACCTCGCCCGCAGGGTGTTCAAAAGTGAGCCGGAGTTGATGTGTGAACTCATTGTATGAGTGGGCGGTGTCTGCTTGGAGAACTGCCGTGGCCCACTCAGCTGCCTGCCCTGTGAGCAACGAAACGAGGAGAGCAATGCGTATCCGATCGGTGGAGTACTTGATGGGATTGAACTCAAACACCAGGTCGAGCGCCGTCAAAAACACACTGCACCTCCCGTCCGTGCCATTCCATTTCTCTGGTAATGATATAAAGATGTCAGAAGAGGGGGGGGAAGGGGGATGCGGTGCCGCGGCCGCCACGACAGGAGGCCGGTTAGCCGCGCTAGCAACAGCCGCCCAAAGATCCGCGTTCTCCCGCCTGAGAACCGCAACCTCGCGGGGCAAAGCCACGATGTCTTGGACGCTCCGGCGAAGAGTAGCGACCTCCTCGGTTAGTCTATTAACCAGCACGGTATGCCGATCCACCACGCCGCAGAGGCGCACGTGATCCGCTGGGTTCACCGTCAGGGGCTCAGTCATTCTGTCATGAACTAACCTCGGTGACCAGAAGACGTAGCTTAGCGGTTAGCCCAATGTAGCGTGGATGGTAAACCCAAACGCGGAGTAACAGCGAGCAGGCAGGATTATTCTAAGGACTCTCCCGAAAACGGAGCAAGGGAAAAACACAAATTTAACCCGCGTCCTAAAATACACACACAACGATAGGAAGCAACAACCAAAAGATAGTGAGTACTCACGGTTTGATGAACGTCAACCTGAATCGACATGGGCCGAACTCAATGACTGAGCGGTAAGCCAACGTTTGTTTACCTCTTTTATACTTCCTGGTTTGGCGCCCGCCTTACTTCCGGGTCCTAGTGCCGGGCGCAGATTGAGTGTGCATGACACTCGCTGTGGTTCGCTGGAGTCCCAAAGCTTTAGAAATGGCTTTATAACCTTTACCAGACTGATAGATCTCAATTACTTTTGTTTTCATTTGTTCCTGAATTTCTTTGGATCTTGGCATGATGTCTAGCTTTTGAGGTGCTTTTGGTCTACTTCTCTGTGTCAGGTAGCTCCTATTTATGTGATTTCTTGATTGAAACAGGTGTGGCAGTAATCAGGCCTGGGGGTGACTACAGAAATTGAACTCAGGTGTGATAAACCACAGTTAAGTTATTTTTTAACAAGGGGGGCAATCACTTTTTCACACAGGGCCATGTAGATTTGGAGTTTTTTTTCTCCCTTAATAACGTAAACCTTCATTTAAAAACTGCATTTTGTGTTCAATTATGTTATCTTTGACTAATAGTTAACGGTTTTTGATGAGCAGAAACATTTAAGTGTGACAAACATGCAAAAGAATAAGAAATCAGGAAGGGGGCAAATAGTTTTTCACACCACTGTATATATATATATATATATATATATATATATATATATATATATATATATATATATATATATATCTCCGTTAAGAATCTGTAAGTGTGAAAGAACTTTTTTGGCCTTAACACAATTATTTAAACTTTTTACATTCCAAGAGACAAAACGAATATACTGTATGTATTTAGTTTCGTCAGGTTACCAGCCATTTGGATCTGAAATAACTATTGGATGAACCCGATACATGTGATGCTGAACTGAGGAAAGAAAGAAAAAGAAAAAAAACATAATACTAAACAATTGCCCCTAACAACTGAACAGTAGCTTGTGTGCCTTTACAGGTACCTTACTTCAGTTTCTACTCCTGCTAAACCTACAAACCTTAACTCCCCAATAATTCACTGTAACCGCCACATGTAAAATATCCAAAAAATCCAAAAATGTATTTCCAATTACCTACAGTATCAAATGAAAACTGATTCATCCATCACAGATTTAGTGTATATTTGAGTAATACAGCTTCAAACTTACAGAGTTCCTATAACAGTAGAAATTCAACATAAGCAGGTAGACAGGTAGAACCTGATTGCCAAAAACCTCAAAAAGCAACTCGGAGAAAAAAGTCGTGGGCCGTAGGCCCATTCTGGCACTCCGATTTTTCCTGATATTATTCCGCCTGCATCGCGCTTCCAGATAAGCGGTCTTAGTTCTGAGTTTAGCATTGCTCTCCACTAGCGCTGTGAGGGTTTCCAAGTGCTTTACCCCATTCATCTAACGATTCCGCATGAGACTCCAACTTGGAGAGCCTCTGACCGTATTCAGACCAAGTGGCTTGTACGCAGTCAAGCTTCACGTCCAATGCTGAAATAACGGTCTTAAACTCGGCCGCTAAGGCTGCTCTATGTTCTTCTAGTAGGCCTGTTAAGGCCGCCACGCTCACCTCATCCGACATCGCGGGTACTTCGGCTTCTTTACTCGATGCCTTCGCCGCTCTAGTTGTCATTTTGGACATATATACTTATTCAAGAAAGAAAGAAGATATAGATATATTTAACCTTACCCGGAAGTCTCTCTTTTATGAGGTTTATTACAAATTGTAAAGTACTGATATACCACTGTGAGTTATATAATCGGGTGGGATGGCCTGCTTTGGCCAACTGAAGGCACTCAGCACCTTGGAATACATGGAATATATTGCAGAATGACTGGAAATTAAGAGTTGACTCCTTGGAACACATTTAAATCCAAATTGAGAGTTCTCGAGGCTTTTTGCATTGCTTCCATTGTTTGTTTACTATGAATTATATATATATATATGATAATGAATAAGTCATTAAAGTTATTGCATTGGTAATTAGAAGGTTGTAAGTGTGCATCCTGGTTCTGGCACAGGGTCACTGTTAGGCATTGAGCAAGAATCTTTCATTTATTTGACAAATTTGTGGGAATGCTTACCTGAAGCATGGGCTAGATGTGAAGCTATGCCATTTAAAGAATTTTTACGAACCACACTCATATGACGATTTCTCACACAGATGCACACTTCACCTTACTCACTGCGGCATGAGGGGTAAAGCTGAAGAGGGATATCTTGAGTCTGTTTTTAAAGTGACTAAAAGGGCAGAGTTTATCCGTCTGTTATTTCCCGTGAAGCAACACGAAAACTGGAGGGAGTTTTCTCTCTCCAAAACCCCATGACCCCCCCCCCCCCATCACATGCTGTATTGTGGCTCTGAGTTTAACTGCCATGCCGTCTCTCTGATTTGCACTGCTGAGGCTGATAAAGTCCACCATCTGGAGTACTGCACTCCTTTATAAACACCATCACTCTGTTTACTGTGTAAACAAATCACCATGCCTCTCGTACCGTGGGATCCTGCCGGAGTCCACCTGCTGGGACAAAGTGTTGCGCAAT
>CM060117.1:4642873-4797873 GCA_030522415.1 Channallabes apus | reverse complement strand
GCTTTTATTTTCCTGAAATGTGTATACTGTATATACTGTATATAGATACTTAATAAACATGTGGAAAGAGAGAGAGAGAGAGAGAGAGAGAGAGAGAGAGAGAGAGAGACTGCTAATGAGGACACAACTATCATTTGGATCTTGTATGGAATCTGACTTTTATTCTATTGCAGCTTTTATTTTAAACAAAAATGAAAGATACAAAATAATTTTATTTTTAGTTTCTAATATTTAGGGTTCAAATTGAGGTTCGATTTAGAATTAGATTTAGGCTTAGGGTTAAAGTTTAGATTTAGTTTTATGGTTTAGATTTTAAGCCAGATTTATGTCTAATTATCGTATATTGTTACATTTAGGTTTAGGTTTAGAGTTAGATGTAGGATTATACTTTAGGATTAGACTTAATTTGGGTTCAGGGTTAGATTAAGGATGGGTTTATTATTATAATTAAATTAGGATTAGGATTACAGTGAGGTTAAGACTTGAGTTAGTTTGGCTTTAGGGTTAGATGCATGTTTAGGCTCAGTGTTAAATTTAGTGTTGAGTGTTGGATTAGGGTTATGACTAGATTTACTGTATGGTGAAGATTGGGAATTGGTGAATGTATAATGAACCTCTTATCTTAATAATCTACTAGATGTTGGGTTGGTGTTAAACTGGGCTTAGGGATTTGCACTAGATTAAAGTTAGGTTTGGATTTAGGGTTTAGGTTTGGATTTGGATTAAGGTTATAGTTACATCTTTGAACAAGTGTTTGAAATAACTCACAAAAATAGAATCACAATCACAACTGTGTGTGTTTATATGTGTGTTTTGTGTGTTTTGTGTGTTTCAGAGGCATTTTTTCACACCATACAATATGTTGGCCAGCCTTGAACCGGTGAGTCTCATTTTAATTATGTCACTCTTTAATATTTTCCAGAATTACATATTTGCTAAATAAATTCCTAATGAGAAGTACAAATTGACTAAGTTCCAGATCGTTGTTTTTCTAAATTCTTAGCTCTTGTTTCGGCTTTACATAAAATGATTTCAGTTGATTCTGAGATGATTTGGAAGTGGTAGCATTACCTGCTGTTTGTTGTCAGTAACTGTGACTCAGCTCAGTGTAACATTTAAATATAACAGTCGTTTGACACGGCCCAAATTTGCTTGAGTGTAATTCGCCTCGGGGCTCCTGCATTGTTTATTACATACTTTTCATTATTTTATTCTCACCGGTACAAAGCTGGCCTGACTAGTTTTTAGGATTGTTTATGTGCATTCCTAAAAATTCACAGTTCATTCATACTGTGGAAAACGTTTTTTTTTTTTATTGTTTGATATAGTGTTAGATTAAGGTCGGGATTATGATTAAGATGATGGTTCGGCTATGGTATTATTTAGTTTGGGTTAGCCTTAAAGGAACTCGGCTGGGTGTTATTGCCACATCCCCTGTACAATCCTGACCTCGCAACCAAGACATTTCCACATTGATTGGAAATTAAAGGAGTCATTAAAGGAGTTCCTGGGAGGCCAGTGTTTCAGACATCATGCAGGCAGTCCAATCATGGCAAATTTTTTTACCTTGTTGTTATCCAACGCTGGGATAAATGCATTAGTCTAGCAGGGATTATATAGAGAAACAAAGGTAGCTCTCATAACTGTTTTCAGAAATCCTACACAATCAGCACCGCCATGCATACAGTATATCTGACTGTTTTAGAATAACTTTTATTACGGATTTAGTTTCTGAGTTAAATCTTTGTTTATTATGTCTCATTATATATACTGTATCTACCATTTTGTAACTTTTGTTTGTGTCTTCACCATAACATCATACACACACATGATACAAAGTTTATCCTTCATTACTGTATGTTACAGCGGTACATCACTGAAACATAGCTGAATATAATATCACTACGAACAAAGACTGCATACACACTCAGTATTTACAAAGCAAATTACACACACACACACACACACACACACACACACACACACACACACTGCATTTGCAGGTTGACTGTAGTTGAAGATTTCCAAATCATTTTTTTTCTGCAATGCAAATGAAGGCTGCAGTGTGTACTAATGCAAATTCAACCCTCTGGTAAAGACGTTTCACTTTTCAACAGAAACGTTTCCTCACTTTCTACATGCCCTGTTACACACTCCTTTTTTTTTATAACTGTTTATTTAACATAAATGATATGTCTTGATTAGCGAGCATACACACACACACACATACATACAAACGAACACTAATTACCTTTATTAAAACTAATAAAGCACTAATAAAAATTAATGATTGCAGCAAATTTAAGATGGTCTTAACAGAGAATGTTTTCAGTGCAATGCTTGATTTATCATTTATCTATTATCGTTGTGCTGTGATTTTTTTATAAACCTCAGTAATAATGTTTTTTTTCCAGGATTTGCTAAATATTTATTGATAATTGATTTTATTAAGGATAAAAAAAAAAAAAAAAAAATATATATATATATATATATATATATATATATATATATATATATATATATATATATATATATATATTAGGGCCGGGACTAAAAGGCTTTGTAATCAATTAATCGAAATTAATCAAATTTTAATCGCATATAAATATTTGACCTGAGAACAGTGAGAAGTAAGTTTTTTCATATGGATTTTTAGGATACCATTGAATAATGACTGAATACTAGGGATGTAATGGTATCAAAACTTCACGGTACGGTAATACCTCGGGATGAATGGCATGGTACGGTATTTATTGAATCATTTACAGGAAAAACTAAACTAATGAAGAGACTTGAAAAAAGTGCCAAAAGTGTTTATTAAACAGTATACATGAACTGTGAACATATCAATGACATGCAAATTAGTCATCTATTGTAAACTGTGAAACAGAAACTTAAATTTTTCAATTTTAATAACAAAAAAAATTAAGTTTCAATTTAGTATTCTTGAAAACTCAGAAAAAAAATAGCAGCCTACTTATTGCAGCTGGCCCATGTGCTGAATGAGTATTTGAGACACTCACCTCATTCGCTCACTTATTCAGGCAGAGACAGGATTTTTTTTTCCTTTCTCGTTTCTTTTCAGAGAGAAACCGAAATGACTCGATAAAACTATACTGTAGGTCTTCTGAGAAAAGTTTGCTCAGGCGATTGGAGCGAACGGGAGGTAGCGGGAACTACAATTCCCATCAGCCCAGGCGTGACCATCATCCTTTGCAGTCTGTTGTTGCTACAGATCCACACTGCAAATTATCTGACACTTGCCATGATTTAAAATCTGACTTTCAGACATGATAGATAATTTGCCTTGTTTTAAAAATTACTTACTTGTTTTTAATATTTGATTTTATATCATAATCTTAAACTGAGCATGAGTATATCATTTTGTCTTTATTAGTCCAGAAATCCTAAATTGGATAGAATAGCTCTTAAAATAAGCTAAATTAGTTATTTCACCAGACGTCTCACAAAATAAAACTTCTTTTAAGATTCTTTGACAAACTCAAAGATTTGTTTGCTCAGTTTGCTTGATTTAAAAATCTTATTTCAAGATTTCTTACCAAGTAAAATTTACTTGCTGCATGGACAGATAATTTCACTAGTTTTAGGTAATTTTTTTATCAAATGTAGTAATTGTTTCTTATTTTTAGACTAACAATTTTTGCAGTGTAGTAGCCTACATTTCAGAAATTCAGGTACCCTATAGGTAAGTAGACCTTCTGTAAACTGTTTTTTTAAGTAAAACACAATACTTTCAAGTACATTCAGAACATTGGAAACCCTGACTATTAAACCCTGACGCTTCCATCCATTCGTTTTTTATAACAAAATTTCCCATCCACAGGGCCAACCAAAGCGGTCTCATCAGCTTCTTTGTCCATGTTCACTGTGGTATGTTTTTGTCTGAACGCTAGTTGGTGCTCCAGTATAATCTTTCTGCCGAAAATCATCCAGTGAGAAACGTTCCGCGGTGCAAAAATAAGTGCGATTAAAATGCGTAAAAAAAAATGAACGTGTTATTTTTGTGTAATTAAAAAATCTAAATTAACGTGTTAAAGTCCCGGCCCTAATATATATATATATATATATATATATATATATATATATATATATATATATATATATATATATATACACAAACCGTATTCCAAAAAAGTTGGGACACTAAACAAATTGTGAATAAAAACTGAATGCAATGATGTGGAGATGGCAAATGTCAATATTTTATTCAGAATAGAAAATAAATCACGGAACAAAAGCTTAAACTGAGAAAATGTATCATTTTAAAGGAAAAATATGTTGATTCCAAATTTCACGGTGTCAACAAATCCCAAAAAAGTTGGGACAAGTAGCAATAAGAGGCTGGAAAAAGTAAATTTGAGCATAACGAAGAGCTGGAAGACCAATTAACAGTAATTAGGTTAATTGGCAACATGATTGGGTATAAAAAGAGCTTCTCAGAGTGGCAGTGTCTCTCAGAAGCCAAGATGGGTAGAGGATCACCAATTACCACAATGTTGCGCAGAAAGATAGTGGAGCAATATCAGAAAGGTGTTACCCAGCGAAAAATTGCAAAGACTTTGCAGTTATCATCATCAACTGTGCATAACATCATCCGAAGATTCAGAGAATCTGGAACAATCTCTGTGCGTAAGGGTCAAGAGCGTAAAACCATACTGGATGCCCGTGATCTCCGGGCCCTTAAACGACACTGCACCACAAACAGGAATGCTACTGTAAAGGAAATCACAGAATGGGCTCAGGAATACTTCCAGAAACCATCGTCAGTGAACACAATCCACCGTGCCATCGGCCGTTGCCAGCTGAAACTCTACAGTGCAAAGAAGAAGCCATTTCTAAGCAAGATCCACAAGCACAGGGGTTTTCATTGGGCCAGGGATCATTTAAAATGGAGTGTGGCAAAATGGAAGACTGTTCTGTGGTCAGACGAGTCACGATTCGAAGTTCTTGTTGGAAATGTGGGACGCCATGTCATCCGGACCAAAGAGGACAAGGACAACCCAAGTTGTTATCAACGCTCAGTTCAGAAGCCTGCATCTCTGATGGTATGGGGTTGCATGAGTGCGTGTGGCATGGGCAGCTTGCATGTCTGGAAAGGCACCATCAATGCAGAACAATATATTCAGGTTCTAGAACAACATATGCTCCCATCCAGACGTCATCTCTTTCAGGGAAGACCCTGCATTTTTCAACAAGATAATGCCAGACCACATTCTGCATCAATCACAACATCATGGCTGCGTAGGAGAAGGATCCGGGTACTGAAATGGCCAGTCTGCAGTCCAGATCTTTCCCCTATAGAGAACATTTGGCGCATCATAAAGAGGAAGGTGCGACAAAGAAGGCCCAAGACGATTGAACAGTTAGAGGCCTGTATTAGACAAGAATGGGAGAGCATTCCTATTTCTAAACTTGAGAAACTGGTCTCCTCGGTCCCCAGACGTCTGTTGAGTGTTGTAAGAAGAAGGGGAGATGCCACACAGTGGTGAAAATGGCCTTGTCCCAACTTTTTTGGGATTTGTTGACACCATGACATTTTGATTCACCATATTTTTCCCTTAAAATGATACATTTTCTCAGTTTAAACTTTTGTTCTGTGATTTATGTTCTATTCTGACTAAAATATTGACATTTGCCATCTCCACATCATTGCATTCAGTTTTTATTCACAATTTGCTTAGTGTCCCAACTTTTTTGGAATCCGGTTTGTATATATATATATATATACAATATATTTTTTGTTAGTTTTTTTTACCTTTAATGAAATAAAAATACACTGTATTATTGTGTGGGTATTTTTCCACAGATCCACTACTTGCAGGAACTACATCAGGACCCATCAGATGGAAGAATGGACCTTGACGTGATAGACGAGTATCTTAAAGAACAGACCAGACAAAACATCCAGACTCGAACAGAGGAAGAACGTTTCATCGCAGGTTAGTGAGAGAGAAAAATGAGATTTGACGAGAGAGTGCCGAGGAGGTAGAGATTTTAGGTGAAAACCTCAGGCTTCTACATGATATGATAAGATTCTATTTCTTCAGGAAATGATTCAGTATTTCAAATAATTGAATCTACACAATCCTATACAATAAACTCACTCACTCTCACCCACTCATAGTCTATACCAATTTATCCTGTATAGAGGGTCGCGGGGGCCTGGAGCCTATCCCAGGAGACTTAGGGCACGAGGTGTGGTACACCCTGGATAGGGTGCCAATCCATTGCAGGGCACACACACACACACACACACACACACACACATTCACACACTGCCGGCAATTTGGGAAGGTCAATTAGCCTACTCTGCATGTGTTTGGACTGTGGGAGGAAACCGGAGTACCCGGAGGAAACCCACCAAGCATGTATGATGTTACCTATGACATCTTTGTATTGGGAAAAAAAATCACTTTCTCCATCAGACTTCTGGAAGATACTGTAAATTTGAAAAACATTCAAGAGAAATAATGTCTTAATTCTGTAATAATTAAGCAAAATAACATAAGAGGGAGTGCTGTTGTAATGAATATCAGCATGGCTGTGATGAGGTCATAGGCATAAGAGTGCAGCCCCAGTACCGAAGATTATTATTGTTCAGCACAACATCATGGCCTCAAGTGTGATATTGATATTATACAACGCTTCTACAAACACCATTTTTTTCAACAGATTATGATTTGTTTATTTAACCAGTTATTTTGCTCTCCGTGACTGGCAGATCTGGCGATCAGTGAAATTGACAAAATTGTAAACCTCTCTTTATATTTCCACTTATTTCAGTTCAGAATCACAGCTCTGTTAACTTCCAGTTTCCAGGTTAAATCACAAATAGCATTAAATTGAAAGCTACAGTACAACTAGTACAATAGCTTTCAATCACTTGTTCAATGTACCAAGTAGTCCACTGGATCAGGGGTTAGAGAGGGATTCGGAATTCAGTTAGGTCTGTAGCCGTAAATAAAAGAACAAAAAAGTTAAAAAAGTTAAAAGTGTTGTTATAGTGATATGAAGTTATCAGATTTGTTTTCTTTCTGGAAGTGCTTCTGTGACTGGTAAAGAATGTGGGTTTTGACAAGTAGCTGCCTATTAGAGCACCTACTTAGTCATTTCTTGGAACAGGCTGCTTTTTCGCAATTATTTCTTTTTTCTTAATGTTTTTACTGCAAGTGGCTTCCTTTTCTTCTTTGCACCGTTCTTGCTAATTTTCTTGGGAACCAATGACTACATTAAATCTTGCACAAAATGCAAGAAAACAATAAAAATAAATTCATAAACTCACTTTGATTGGCTATCCACTGCCGCAAATAAGCTCAAACGGGCTCATATGTACAGAATGTACAGTCCAAAAACATTATGCATATTTCAGAAAAAAAAACAGTATGATGTATATTATATTAATATAATAAACAGTATATATATACTGTTATATATACTGTATAGGGTGACAATGACCCAAAACACACCAGCAAATCCACCTCTGAATGGCTGAAGAAAAACAAAATGAAGACTTTGGAGTGGCCTAGTCAAAGTCCTGACCTGAATCCTATTGAGATGTTGTGGCATGACCTTAAAAAGGCGGTTCATGCTAGAAAACCCTCAAATAAAGCTGAATTACAACAATTCTGCAAAGATGAGTGGGCCAAAATTCCTCCAGAGCGCTGTAAAAGACTCGTTGCAAGTTATCGCAAACGCTTGATTGCAGTTATTGCTGCTAAGGGTGGCCCAACCAGTTATTAGGTTCAGGGGGCAATTACTTTTTCACACAGGGCCATGTAGGTTTGGAGTTTTTTTTCTCCCTAAATAATAAAACCCCTCATTTAAAAACTGCATTTTGTGTTTACTTGTGTTATCTTTGACTAATAGTTAAATGTGTTTGATGATCAGAAACATTTTGTGTGACAAACATGCAAAAGAATAAGAAATCATGAGGGGGGCAAATAGTATATATATATATATATATATATATATATATATATATATATATATATATATAGAGAGAGAGAGAGAGAGAGAGAGAGAGAGAGAGAGAGAGAGAGAGAGAGCAGTAAATTTAGTATTAAAATATTTACAAGCTTTTATTTTCCTGAAATGTGCATATATTGTACTGGTTGACTATACTGTATATACTGTATATAGATGCTTAATAAACCTGCAAAACTTTTTGCTATGGCATTTGAATTCAGTTTTAGGAACAGCCAGGGTAAAGCAATGGCCTGTGTTGTAGATGTTAGATGTAATGTGTTAGCTTTACCGTTTGTTCCCAGAGAACTAATAGTTGGTAGCAAATTAGTTACTATGATGAATATTGGTTTGTGGATTCCAAACATGTCAACTACAAAAATCTGTACAGAAAACAGCTGGTCTGGTCGATTTGCGTACGAATGGCAGTACGGAGGAACAGCGGTGACAGAAAACACATGCTGTGAACAGCGAAGTCAGCAACAGCAGGTGTGGATGAATGTACCCAGCTATAACGAGTGGGTATGTACAGTCCATATGCTCTCTCTCTCTCTCTCTCTCTCTCTCTCATCATGGCAACATTGTGTGTGTATTTTGTGATATGATGATTTGATGTGTGTGTGTGTTTTAGGGAGGAGATTGCCGGTTTGATCCTCTTCCCTGCAGTGACACAGATTCACACTGCTCCAGTTCAGGATCTCAGGAGTTTCCTCCATCTCCACCCTCACACTCACACACCTCCACTCTCTCAGGTCAGCCTCCTCACACCACACTGAATAAAAGGACATAAAATGTGCACAAAGTTTCACACGGAAGCTACCTATTTTTATTCTTCAAATTACTGGGTTAACATGCGAACTGGAAAAACCACCAGAACAACATTTACACTTTAACTATTGCTCTAGAACAGTTTCAGTTACATTCGTTAAATTATTATTATTAGTAGTAGTAGTAGTAGTAATTCAATTATTTCAAAAATGAAAAATGAATTTAAATAAATTAATCATGTAGAAAATTACACACAGAATCATATGAAACAAATCACATGTGAAATTTAATCAAGGGTGAAAAATCATATGTGTAAAACAAGTTAGTTGTGTAAAACCTCACTTGTAATATATAATAAATCATGTGAAAAAAGATTAAGTTAAAACCCAACAATAAGGGTGTCATATAAACAATCATGTGGGGAAAAAAACCCATACAAAACAAATCACATATAGAAATAAATTAATAAATTGGAAGCAAGTTACAGGGAATTTAATGATTTCTGAAAAATCATATGCAGAAATAAATTTATCCTGTGGAAAAATGACATGCAAAATGTAATAGTAATCTATATGAAAGAATCATGGGGAAAAAACATATTGTGCAGAAATAAATGAAGCAAAACATTCTGTAAAAAAAAAAAAAAAGTCAATGAATAAATGAACTATGTGGAAACATTGCATTTGCAGATAAATGAATTGGGTGAAAATGTAAATTGAAGGGGAAAATGTGAGAACAACAAAATCATTTAAAAAATTGCACGCATGAATAAATAAATTTAGCAAAATCAATTATTTGAAAAAAGATAAAATAAAATTTATTTATGTGATGATAATTGAATAATGTGGGGAAAAACATTTGGGGAAAAAAATTAATCGTAATGTTTTCTGAAAAAATATATATACAAATTGATTTTGAAACATTGTTCACATTACCGTGTGTTTCAGCAGGTAAAAGGAAGGAGCGTCTCTTCCAGTTCCTGTATGAGATGCTGCAGACGCCACAGATGCGCAGCTGTATCTGGTGGGTTCAGTCATCGAATGGTACATTCCAGTTCTCGTCACAGAACAAGGAGAAGCTGGCTGAGATGTGGGGCAAGCGCAAGGGCAACCGCAAAACCATGACGTACCAGAAGATGGCTCGTGCTTTGCGTAATTACTCACGCACCGGAGAGATCTGTAAAGTGAAGCGCAAACTCACATATCAGTTTAACGAAAGAACGCTCAGGGGGCTTCAGAGCAACGCACAGAAATTCACTTGAAATAATTGTAGCAATAACAGAATAAGAATATAATCCCTTGGAAGTGGGACAAGCCTGAATAAATACTGAGTATTTGTAGGGAATTTGATACTCATCATAATTTTGCTCAATTGTCCATATTGATTAAAATCTGAAATTTGACAGAATAGATTTTGTTATAGAAATTTTGTTTTTTGTTAAAAAATGTTAAATTTAACATGATTTGTGATAAGGAAAGTTTGGAAATTTGGTTTAAGGGAACTTCAGCATCCATACCTTACAAAATAGAAATTTTTTTTTTGAAAAAGTACACATTAATGTTGTAACTAAAAGAACTAAAAGTACCCGAGCAGTACGTTTTTTCTGACAGTGTGTTTGTAAATCTAAGGATTGTCATGTTGCTACATCAAGCTACGTTCTAGTAGTACTAGAACTACTGTACAACTGTGTAGTAGTATAAAAGTAAGTAGTGACATTTTTTTCTTTTGTATTTCTATCAATTGGATGTAAATCTTTAATAAAAAAATCATTTAAATAATAATTTTCATGTGACACCATTGACTCATTTGTTACTATTTAGCACAAAGTTACATTTTTAATACATTTTTAATTTAAACTTTTAATGCTTGGCCATATAGCAATCAGTTCTGTAGAAAGATATAGAACTTAGAATATCAAGAAAAGCCTTCCTTTCTGTTCAAACACCGCAACCCCCCTTTAGAAAGATTCTAATTCCTAATTATCCTAATTCTAACAACTAGATTATCAGATAAAACCATCAAACTAATGGCATAGAAGTACACAAACACAGCATCCAAAACACACAAGATATAAACTAGCAGAAGATATTTGTTTAGATATTTTTTTTCTAAACTGCAGTGACCAATGGGTTAGTAGGTAAGCTAATAAGGAAGGTAATGTTAATAAGAATAGCATTTTAAATTATGCATCAACCCATATGCCAGCAAATGTGTTTTGAGATTGAAGCATGACAGAAAATAAAGTACCAATAGGTCACTCAGAAACTGTGGCACAAAACCATTCAGTTCTTTATAGCAGTGGATCTCAACCTTATACCTTATTGAGAATCACAGTCTTATACTGTAGGTCAGTAGGAGCATTTGAAAATCATTTTAAAATTTTACTGGGAGCCAGTGCAGTGTGAGTGAGATAATAGTGATGTGCTTATATCTTCTGGTTCTAGTAAGGACTCTGGGTGCTGCATTCTGGACTAATTGGAGGTTGTTTATTACCTGAGTAGACTAGACATCTAGACCGGATAAAAAAAAATATATATTTTGGGGCAAGTTTTTTTTTTTTTTTTTTTTGCCATTTGTGCTTTTGACACAATTTTGATTTCAGGGAACTCATTTCAAGGATTTCATCTCTTATTGGAAAGAAGAGGTAAACAGGTTTTTCCAAAAGAGAGAAATTTCATGTTAGAAAATATTTTGTTGATCTGTTCCCTTATATCACATGGGTGTTAAATAGCACAAATGCCAGTTCAATAATTCAATATGCCGCTCATCCAGTACAGAGTCATAGGAGCCTATCCCAGGAGACTTAAGACACAGGGCACACACACACACACACACACACACACACACTACTCATATCGGGGAATGTCCTAATCCTAATCTGCATGTCATTGGACTGTGGAAGGAGTACTCGGAGGAAACCCACTTATTACTCACTTGTATACAAACACTATATACTGTTTGTATCCATTTAAAAAGAAATTACCATTAATCTACGTACTGGGTCATTTCGGTGTCACTCTAATTTGATGTTGCCATTAAGAAAGAAACACAAAGGCCTGTGTGAGTTGAAAGTGTGAACTCTGCCTAGTTAAATGCAGCTTTTCAAAATAGCCTAAAGCCTAAAAAATTAAGTGACAGTGAGAGATAGAACTGATAAATGTGTGCACAAACACACACACACACACACACACACACACACACATGCAAAGTATATGTATACTGGAAAACTAACACTAACAGAACTGTTAATGATTTACTGAAGTTATGTGACTTACAAAATTATTCCCAGAACACACTTAATTATTCATATAATTAATTATTTATTTGTGAGGATCTGCTGTACATGATTATTGTTAACGACTGTTACTGTACAGGACAGACTGAAAAAAGAGAGGAATTCTTATGCACAGTATCTAAAGACTTGTGCACTTTGGTCTAGCTTTAACTACATGAACCATAATTATAATTTATATAATAGATAGATAGATAGATAGATAGATAGATAGATAGATAGATAGACAGATATTACTGAAAAACATATTTTATGATTTACACATCAGCTTAACATCTCTGGATGGACAGGAATCAGAAATAAGAGCAGATACTACAGGTTACAATGGAGTATTAATGCTTCATAACGTCCTCATGGGGTCAGTGTAAGTCAGTGAACAACGACTCACTCTGCTAAAGTCATAATAAAAAAATAAAATAAAATAATAATAATAATAATAATAATAACACAAAGTCACTTAATTATTAATCAGGCATGCCTGTTATGTCTCATATCAAGCTTACCAGGACTTTGTCATTCCATTACACTAAATGCAGCTATAAATGACTAAAAAGCATGCTCTAAGCGCACACCTGGATACACTTAGGAAACTAATCAGTTAAACTAATCATCCATGCTGAATTATTTTTCTACACTAGTACATACTAAACATTGCATTGTGTATGAATTCTAAAATTGTCCTTCTTGGGGAACCTATAAAGCTTTGCCATAAAACCCTACAGTAAAGTGTTTCCTAAATGGAAATAATTCCAAGACTTAGGAAGCTAATAACTAACAAATGCTTTTCATCCAACAAACCCATATCTAACAAAAACCCTTACAGGATCTCTTTTTCTAAGAGTGGCCTAAGTAATAATAATAGTAATCATCATGATTTTAATTTATATAGCGCCTTTCCAGAGCTCAAGGACACTTTACAATGAATGTAAACCAAAGGAGATAATACAAACAGACATGAAGTACTGAAGTAGAGTTGAACAAAAAAAACTGGAAATACAAAACAAGACCTAATAGACAGATACAGTATGCAGAGGACAGGTGGATTAAGCCAAAGGGGTTCAGTTTAACGAATCGGAGGTGTAACTTTCGGAAAACAAGTGAGTTTGGAGTAAAGATTTAAATACTGAGATGTTATTAACAGAACGAAGAGAGTGTGGTAGAGAATTCCAAAGTTTGGGTGCAATAACACTAAATGATCTGCCACCCATTGAAGAGAGGCGGTACCGAAGGAGTACCAAGTAGAAAAAAAGGTGAACTGCCTAAACAGTTTACAAAAGAAAATAATCAGCAATAAGTTGGAGTTTATACAACAAACATACTGTACTTTTGTCTATGAGAAATGGGATTTATTTTAATGATTTATTAAATAATCAAGCGTTCTTAGCTTCCAAAATATAGGTTCTGCATGGAATTTCTTTCTGACAGTTTTTATATTCTTTATTCTTGTTGTATGGTTGTACAGTACATAGACTTTAGTGGTTCTAAGTGTATATTCACAAACTAAACATACAATCCACAAGAATCACCTGACTGACTTCTGAATGAGGAAGCAGGAGCATGACAGTGCTGCATGGAGAACCCCTGCTGGGAAAGCTTTATTTTAAATCATTCGGTTAAGAGAAACTTGATTATGCCTCGATCACTTAAAGACACAATGACCTGTTCTACTTCAAGAATCATCCAGCTGTTCTACTGAAAGAAAAACCAAGCTGTTCTTCTTAAAGGCTTACCCAGCTGTTCCACTTAGAGACACACCCAGATGTTCCACTTAGAGACACACCCAGATGTTCCACTTAGAGACACACCCCAGCTGTTCCACTTAGAGACAAACACAGCTGTTTTACTTAAAGACAAACCCAGCTGTCTTTAAGTATAGTAGCACGTAGGGGTCAGGTGTAGCTCAGTGGTTAAGGCATTGGACTACAGTTTGGAAGATCCCAGGTTAAAACCCCACAACCACCAAGTTGCCACTGTTGGGCCCTTGAGCAAGGCCCTTAACCCTCAACTGCTCAGATGTGTAATGAGATAAAAATGTAAGTCGCTCTGGATAAGAGCATCTGCCAAATGCTTAATGTGAGTGAGGTTATAAGAAAATATACAGGCTTCAGGATTGCACAATATCTAATATGCGTGTCTTATATTCTTTCTTTAGCATAACCTAGGCAATATGATTAAATAAATTTCATTTTATTTTAAGCATTGGTGCATACAATATCAAGAAATTGAAGAAAAAGGGTACGGTGCAAACGGCTTGTCCTGTGTGATGAGTTGTACTGGATGAGCTGATCTGATTTTGTAGGGTTTTTTGCATTTTGTGCAAGATTTAGTGAAGACATACACCATGGGTCCCAGAGAAGTTAACAAGGATGGTAGCAAGAAAAAAAGGGAGCCGCTTTCAACACTGTATTCCTGTAAATATGAGAGACCCCTCAGGGACAAAGCACATACTGTACAAAAGTGTAAGCCTTACAAAACTGCACCGGTGCCAAGAGCGAACATAAATTAAGGTTAAGTTTAATGTATATTTATTTAATATTTTACTTCATTTACTGTACATGTGTTTTTTCTAAATGTTCTGATTGTTTTTCATTTGCAAAAACATGATTATAGTGTTGATTAAATTGAAAATATTGGTAACATTTTTGGGTGGCTAGAACGGATTATCTGCATTTGCATTATTTCCTATGGGAAAACACATTTTGCAATACAAAATTGCAATCTCCTCTGGAATGGATCAAATTCATATGCAGTGGTACTGCTGTACTTACATGCTTGGATCATTTGACTTTACAATTTACACACTAAAGTCAACAGTGTATCCATGGCATGAGTATGCCAACACCAAAAGCTGTACTCCCCATTTTGTGGGTTTGTTTTTTATATTCTTGGTGAACCCATTTTTGGCATTTGTGGCCACCATCCACCATCCACCATCCAAGGAGAGAAAATTCTCTCCTTGGATGGTACACTGTAAAAAACATCCTGTAAAATTTACGGTAAAAAACTGGCAGCTGTGGTTGCCAGAAATCTACTGTAAAAAATACGGTCGAAATGTTTTTAAGATAACGGTATAAGTGAATTGTAAAATTTACGGTAAAAACTAGCACCTTTAATTGTGAGAATCTACTGTAAAAAATACGGTAGTAAAATTCTTAAGGTTACGGTATACTTAAGCAAACTGTAAAATATACAGTAAAAAACTGGCAGCTGTGGTTGCCAGAAATCTACTGTAAAAAATACGGTAGTAAAATTATTAAGGTTACGGTATACTTAAGCAAACTGTAAAATACACAGTAAAAAATTGGCAGCTGTGGTTGCCAGAAATCTACTGTAAAAGATACGGTTATGGTAAACTTAAGGAAACTAAAATTTACAGTACAATATTGGCAGCTGTTGTTGCCAGAAATACCTAAAAAAAATATATAGTAAGCATGTTCTTCAGTTTGTTATACTTAAAATATGAAGTATACCAGTATCTGTATACCCTTAAATAACAACAAACAATAACATTAATTTGTATAAAGTACTTTTTTTTTATTTAAATACAAAAAAAATAAAGTTATTGAACAACCATATTCTCCTTAAAACAGTAATGAAGAATATACCCATTGTTGGCTTCATATTGCAAAATAAAAATTTTAATAATTACAATTTACCAGAAAGCAACATGTTCAATAACCTGAGCAATACAGCACACCATTCTATTAACAGAATCAGATATTTGGATACCATAACCATCCATCTTTTAACAATCAGATGCATAAAATAACTCAGTTCCTCTAAGGAAACACAAATGTACAGTATAAATTGAAAGGACATGAAAAGTACAATAATATACAAATCTTTCAAATGTGAATTATCACTTAAAACGTCTGATACTTTACTCACCCATGGGCCATTCAAGATGTACATAACCCTTCCTCAGAAGAGAAAGGGTTTTTGTTAGTTCTTTTGTGAAAACTAAAAATAATGATTAAAACTTTAACTAAAACTTTGCTCAATGTAAACTGAGGTCTCACTTTTACTGGCTGGAAATCAGGACCTTTTTTTTACGATTAATCTTTGTTTCACAAGCTTTAAACTGGTGGACAGGAATTTGGATTACAGTGTGTAAAACATCATGTACAGTACATCCTGACTGGAGTAAATATAAATGTTTACTGAACTGCTCAATTAATACACACTAGAAATTCACTGTTTCGAACCAAATGGTAAGCAAAGAAATCAAAGAAAAAAAGTTCTTGCAGAGAAAGTTTGTAAACACCAACACTGTAAAATAAGTCAGGAAAACTAAAAGACAAAATCCAAATGAAGCTGTAAAGAATTATTTTAAGGTCAGGACTGCTTGACAACTGTCAAAAAAGGTTTTTGCCCAACCTTAATCAGCTCTCCACTCATGATCAGCCAGGTCTGCTATGAGTGTAAGGACTCTGGGGTTCACAGTGAGCTGTTTCTTGTTTTTTCTTGATTCAACTTTGGTGCCCTTCTCTGGATTTATGCTGAAGAAGCACCTAAACAAAAAAACAAAAAGAAGAAGAAAGATTTAATATACACTGATTAAATATTTAAACATACAATAATAATTACTGATTATATTAAAGATTAAAAAGATGGTCCCCCCCAAGAATGAAAATTCTGTCATCATTTATTTACACTTTTTGTGCCAAACCTGTACAAGTTGTAAAGGAACAACGTTAGAGTGTGTAAATGATTCATCATTTTGGATGAACCATACTTTTAACCATGTCTCTACAGGATTTATTAATCTCAATTAAATACTAATACTGTACATTATTAAAATTAAAACATACATCAAAAACATAGGTTCATAAATACTGTAGCAAATGTAATTCTTAGTTAGTTAATACATTAATATTAACAAATGAGACCTTACTGGTATACAGTATTAATACAACATCTTGTAAAACAAATGGTTTAATGCCTACCTTTGCATGAACTCCAGAGTAGAACCCAGTTCCAAAGAATAATGAATGTTGAAACAGTAGTAACTGCCAAACATCATGCATATTGCAGAGATAAATGTAGAAATGTGTGGAGTTGTGATCTTTTGGTCAATACTCAGCATGAACAGGTTTGATGTGTAGCAGGAAGATCCTATAGACAAAACATAATAAACATATAATAAATTTGAGCTTAAATTTCAGTGTGCTGACATTTACAACCAGCCATTATTTTATGTTAACTGCAAATCTGTAACTGTAACCATCTCTATTAAATTGTACATTAAGACAATAAATGTTATTCATTCAAACTTACCACAGACAATGATGCAGGGTGTTGCTGGTAATTTGTCTACCTCCACATCTTCAACAAGGCAAGAATCTTCCACATAATGAAACATAATTTCTTCCTTTTCATCAAAGTAGGCAAGCAGAAGAAGCACCACATCTTTCAAATCTTCACAACATCCCTCAATTTGAGTCCTCATAACTTCTAGTTTTGCAGCAGTTTGCAGTACTTTCTTCTTCTTTTCTGCACCAGAGGTTTTAAGAAAGTTCAGGAGCCGCTGTCCCTTCTTATCCAAGCTTTTAAGGAACATCTCCTTTAGATCAATTCCAGTTAGCTGCTTGAAGTGTGCACACATACCAACCTCTTGGAATAGAAAAGGCCAGTTCTCACAAAGCTGTTTTATGCTTGCTCCATTGTTTATGTCTTTGCGTTGAGAGTAGTATGTTTCTTTCAGAAGGTTACTCACGTCTTCTGGGTCAACAGTTGTTGTTTTAGAAATTATCTTCATCCGTTCTTGTTTATCCAACTGGCTCTCTGTAGTCTCATTGAGCGGCATAAATTTCAATTCCCAATTCACACAACCATAAGTGTCTTGAACCGCTGCCTTTTGTTCAGCAGGAATCTCCTCTGTGTCAGAGTCTTCTGTTCTGTTGCGTTTTCTGATTTTCGGCACGCTGGGTCTCTTCACATTTTCGATTCGATTCTGAATTTGCTTGACAAGCGAATAATATCCTGAACCAACTATATCACCTTCAATGACATCCTGCAAGGATGCTGGGTACTTGGCCACCATCTTTTTGGCAATTGCTGTAGAGCTTTGTTTACTGGGACTGTCACATAACTTCATCATTTCGGACACGACAATTCTGATCATATCTCGCCGTAATCTTGGACTTGGTCTTTTCTTCCTTTCAAAACACTGGGTGAGTTCTTCTGGAAACTTCTGCAATGGAATCTTAAAATTGTCAGCCCAGTCTGAATCAACTGTGAAAGTCTTGCCACATGATGGGGATGAAGAAAATGAAGATGAAAGACTGCCACTGCTGCTCTCTCTAGAACTTGACAAGCTATCAGTACTGTATTCTACAAAGGGGGGGGGGGTATTTAATCACTCATAAAAACAAAGCATTTATAAACACATTTACATTTTTATACATTATGAATTACGAAATGAACTTACTCATCTGGCCCCAGGCAGATACAAGTTTTCTGGCCTGAATTGGTCGTAATACTGGCTGGAGATCTGCTTCCTGAACATATTGGAAATCTTCAGGTGTTGTTACTCCAAGTGAGTTCAGTGTCTCCACAACTGATTGCAGCACTGAAGGTGAAAGTTCTTTGAGCACCTCAGCTATTGCACTGGTTATACTGCTTTGCCCTGGTTCATCCATAACTAAAACAAAAATAAGTTATCAATTTGGTGTTTCTAAAATTTATTAAAGAGAGTTTATCCAAAAATGAAAATTGTCAAATTACTCACCATCAAGCAGCTCCAAACCTGTTTAAATTTCTTTCTTCCATTGAGCATAAAGGAAAACATGTTGAATAATGTAAGTAACCAAACAGTTCTTGGTAGACATAAGAATGTGTGTAACCAAATAATTCAACAGAAGAAAGAAACTCATACAGGTTTAGGAATGCTTGAGAATAAGTAAATGACAATTGTAATTTTGGGGTTTAAAAAAATGTTGTTCCATTAATATATGACCTGTGTTTATGTATGCTAACAAAAAGTGAAATATTATGATACAAGAAATATAACATTTGAATTTGCATTATTTTAGTTTTAGCATTGATTATCAATAAAATTCAATACAACAATGCAAGATTTATAACGAGCTAATGAGACACTACACTGTGTTTTAATGGAACTACCCTAAATCCCTGCAACACGTAAGATGTCAATGGATAAAAGTCAGGCAAGTCTTCAATGTTCAGACACTGAACCCTTTCACTGGTGTTTCTCAGTGAGTACAAATGATATTTAGGAAGAAAATCAGCTATGAACACCCTGGTCAGCAAATCAACACGCTCCTCTGTGATAAACATAAGCAAAAGTTCACCAAACTCCACTTTGTCTTCATTTCGAATGACAACCAGTTGTCCCTTTTTGAATATAGTTCCTTTATACTGTATTTCTACAGAAACCTTTGTTTGTGTTTCAGTGAAGTTGAACTGACTGATTGCATCTTTGATGGTTTCACTGTAAAGCTCAGAATAAAATCGAGAAACGTCTTTCATTTGCAAGATGGGTGGACAACATCCAGCTGCCAAATAGGCCTGAAGTAACTGATGCCTTTCAGAAAGGGTGCGACACAAATTCTTAAAATTGTTCAAATGTCTGGCACATCTTTTGAAGTAACTATGTTTACTCTCAAATCTCATTGTCCATAATCTGATTAACGGACCAAATTTGAGCATCAGGCCTGGATAGTGTCGCAGGTAATGATGTTTTGGTTTCAGACGAACTTCTGGAAAGGCTGCTTTTCTAGACTCCAAGTATTCTTGGATAAGAACATCCAAGTAAGCAACCTGTGACACGGAAATTTTCTGGGCACAAATGAGTTCAACAATGTCCTTAAGCTGTAAAATTAATTGCCAAACCTCATCTGTAGGATCCAGTATTCTGTTACCAAGAATAACAGGTAAAAGTCTTAAAAAATTCCAATTCTGAATGGCCTGACCTGTCAGTTTAAGTCCACGCGAACTGACCTCACAAGGTTTTGAGAATGAATCAGAGCCATTATACTTGAACTGGCTGATTCTACGGTTAAGAATTGGGTAAGTGAACCATTTCTTCTTAACAAAGTACTTGATGTAAAGAGCAACATCATAAGACAACACACCTTCAAAAATATCATGACCAAGGCAAGGTGGCAGGCCAGGTTGGCACACTTTAAAGTTGCTCAAAGAATTGAAAATGGAATTGAACTTTATGCCTTCAATTTCAGTTGCATCTTCGGTCTGTAATTGGTTAACAGCAGCACTGTAGCCCTCAATGGTGCGTAGTGGACCACATACATTTGGGTCAACACTCTGGAATTCATCTTTAGTAATTAAACAATACCTGCAAAAATACTTGGACTGACTAAAGTTTTCAGTAAATCCACCAATAGTGTGGGATCCCAAATTGTCTCCAGCAATGCAGTAAAGACTTCCCTTTACAACAGACTGATCTGACAAAGCAACTCCATTTTCCTCAAGGTCTTGCATGTCTGCAACTAGTTCTGAGAAAACTCTTTCATGGCCAAAGTATTTAAAGTCTTTCTCTCTGCACAACATAATGAGCTGCATATGTTCTGTGTTTGACCGAAGATGAGCTGGCAAATTAACAAAAGAGAGGTATACAGCTAAAATTTTGTGTTTCTTTCGTGCAGAACCTAAGGGGTTAACCACCTCAAAGGCATCCTGATAGAGCAGTAGCTGGAGGTTTGGGCTGCATTGAGAGAAATCTCTGCACTTTAGTATTTGGCCATCTGTGCAATCACAAAGTACATCAGTAGAGTTTTTTTCAGACAGTTGCATTGACATACAATTCTTTCCAATATCTGAATTTAACATGCACTTCAAAGTCTCTTTCACAGGTACGTAGTACACAAATCGGTCTATACGATTCTCATCAATACCTAAAAGTATCCTTTTTGGTTCAACATAATTGAAAGTTTTTTTAAAGGCCTGACTCCGTGAATACTCTGTCCGCATTGGTCCCTTATGACACATAGAAAACAAGTCTGATTCCTTCACTGTAGAAAAGATTTTAGAAATATCCTCCTCAGGTAATGACAAGTCATTCTGCAAAAATGAATGTAGCTTATTAAAAGCGTAAGCCTGTCCCAATTCATAAATATTTTGCATCTCATCTACAATATTCTGTATTGTAGAAGCTGGGAGAAGAAACTGGCCTTGTAATTTCAGATAAAATAAGCTAACATTTCTCAAATACAAATCATCAAAGTTTTGAAATGAGCCCATTTCATTTTCTTCTGACTCACCTGTATTTGCATCCAGGTCAGAAGAATATTCCTCAGCTGAGAAAGAAGGTACAACTGATGCAGAATGCCGGTGTGAATCACTAATGCTGTTAATGGAACAGTTTCTGTGCTTCCTAGACATATGAGAAGTGAAAGATGACTTGATTTGAAAAGCACTTCTACATCCTCTCACTGGACAGTTAATCACACGTCCTTCCTGCATATGTTTCTTTAAGTGAGAAACAAGACTGGGTACATCATGGCACTGATGACCACATAGTGAAATACTGCAGGTCAAGGCCATATCAACCACTACATGTGAAGCCACAGCAGTTGTAGAGCTGTGGTAATGACGCCGATAAAAATGACTCTTAAATGATTCGTATTTTGAAAACGACTGTTTGCAATTAACCGCGACACATTTGAAAATGGCGCGAGGTTCATTGCGATGCAGTCTGGCGTGTAAAACATACTCTCTCAGACTTTGCACTGTTAAGCTACAAAAGCAGCAAGTATACATTTCAATGCACATTCAAAACTTATAACTCAAACGATAACTAACAACTATCGTTAACTATGAACTTTGCCTCATCATGGTTAAACTGCATCACAAACGTTTCAAATCAAAGTAATCAGAGCGAATTCGTAAACTCCCAAAACACATTATTACAACACACAATAAATTCAAATAACTAAACAAATTATCACACTTTAACTTTCCAGAATGTATTATACTTTATTTTGTACTCACCAGACAGATGCGTGTGGATAAAATTTTTATGTCGGTGAGTTGCTTTCTTTGCATGTGCATGTGTCAGGATTACTGCCAGGTGCAGGTGCCTGCGCGCGTGATGCAACGCGCGTCCTGTGCGCTGATTGGAAGTTAAAATTTAAAATGATCCTTTTTTAATTTAGTTTTCTTATTATTAAGCGTGGTATATATTGGTCAACTAAAAAGTAAAAAAATTAATAAATAAATATAAATATATATATATATATATATATATATATATATATATATATAGACCTAGTTTTAAAACATAAAATAATTTTTTGTAGTAATATCATTCAATGCCACATACACTATATGATGCATAAGACCTATAAAACTTCATGCATCATATCAATTTAATAATAATCCCATTGCACTACATTAGTTCAGATGTAGCGCCTTTAATATGAATTCTCTTAAATCTTCGCTGAATCCGAAAGAGTAATTGAACCCTAAATAATTATGTAATTCCATTTATGGGAGAGACCAGGGCAGGCCTAAATGGTTTATTTCCAAAGAATATTTACACATTATTCACACACATTCTAATTGACACTGTGAATAATTAAAGAAATAAAAAGGGAAAAAAACATAATTCTAACAGCATTCATTCATTCATTTTCTATACCGCTTAATCCTGTGTTCAGGGTCGTGGGAACAGCATGCATCTGTAAAAAATACAGTGATTTACTTTATTAGTGTTTCTGTGTACTTTACTGTTGATTTAAGGGTGGTTACGGTGAAATATTGCAATTTTTACAAAAAAATAATGCAAAAAGGATCATATATTCTTGTATTTAAATTCACAGTATTTAACTGCTATTGCAACAGTAATTTAATGTTTTATAATTTACAATTTTTTACCTTCGCCATTTTACCTTATTTTACCGTTAAAACTACAGACATTTTTTACAGTGTACTGTATGATGATTTGCAGGCTGCACACATCTCATGCAAGAGTGGCTGGACATGGAGAATTTTGTCACGCGCGAGTGTGCCTTTCTTCCCATTATTGTGCTGGTCCCGCTCTGGCTCACTCACATGGAGGTTCCACATCAATGACTAGAAAAGGGTCAGAGTCATGATGGATGAAGGAAAAGGCACACTCATAATGCTGTTCCACCTCCTGGATGTTTGGCAGCTTCACCAGCAAAGTATATCACCAGTCCCACAAACTGGGGGAAATCTTCTACAGTACATTCTACATGGTTGGAAAAGTTGTCTTGTCAATGGTGTCCTCAGTTGCCCAATTTCCCATTTTTGGCAATTGGATGCTGGAACGAGATGGTTGACCGCTTGTTGCCCCTCTCCTTAGCTTTAGTGACATTAGTGGAATCCAAACCTTTTATTTTCCATTAATAAAAAACAGAATGATTGTTTATATTATATATATAAAAACACAGTAAACCATTAGGAACAAATCGCATAAAAGTGTGAAAGCCTTTCAAAAATGCACTGCAAATCCAAAAACACACACAAAGGTCAAAGCATATGCAAAATTATAAATGCTGCAAAAGGTTATTTTTTATTTTAATGGTTGTGCTTTTCAATGTGTCTTGTTGCTAAGGAGCTACCCAAACAAAACAACAACATTACAGCAATTACACATTACAAGAAACACTACAAGAAGCGTGCATGCAGTGATGGGTCGTTCCTGAACGATTCAAGTCTTTAACATGACTCAGAAAAACTAGTCATCTCAGGGAGTGATTAGTTTGTTTTCGACTGAGCGCGAAAGCATCATAAAACCCCATAGGTTATGTATAGGAAACAGAAATTAGTATCTACCTCTCGAGTCTTGGTCCAAATCGTTCGTTCTTTTGCTACATGACTCCCATAGACGCTGAAAAGAATGAACAATTTGGACCAGAAGATATGAGAGGTGAGCTGCTCATTCTGTTTACCGTAATATGTCCATAACTGCATTGTAATTTTTTAATTACTGGAATTATAGCCAAAGTTTGTGTATGTACTGTAGACATGTACTGTAGCTGGGGGTCTGCTTATTGAAAAGTTAACATTTTATTTCATATCTGATCAAAAGAACGAAATGAACTAAATAACTTTTTTTTTTTTATCTTTAATTTTGATGAACAAGATTTTAAAAAAAACGAGTCACTAAAATGATCCAAACTTCCCATCACTAATCCATACATACATGGGTTGAGGATGCCCAAGCATTGAGCACTTACCACTGGCTCCACAAAACTAAAGCCCCCCCCCCCCCCACACACACCCAAAAAATAATTTTAATCAATTCATCAAATTGCTAACACAAATAACAATTTTATAAACAAACCTACTACATTGGTTGAGATGCAATGAGGTTTTTTCTCTGAATGTGCCTCATGAATGTGTAGTACCTCTTTTGGTTTACCCCTTTCTGGGTCACGGAGACAAAGAAATACCATTTGTTTTTATGCTCGTCCCTTTTTCGATTACTAAATAAATAAAATTAATAATAATTTACAAACAAAAGTAAGATCTGGTCCAAACAAGTTGTCTAGCATCACAATATTCTCTATGGCACAAGATAGCTCCTCCGGTCTATGCACCACGTCTAGGTTCACACAGGCAGATAAATATTGCATGTGCTTATGATATTTCACTGCCTGTGTGAACTTAGAGTTGGTGCATTCTCAGTTGTTCCTATGACTTTAAGTAATAATAATATAATCAAATATTAATATGCGCATTTTGAGCGTTTTACATTATTTACGATGTCACTTTTGTATACAAAAATCAAATTTACATTTTTTTTTAAAAATAGAGATAACTTTGGTTATGATACATGTACATGTTTGATGTCTGAACCCTCCCCGCAACAACGCATTTTACTTAAAGACACACCCACATGTTTTACCTAATGGCACTTTTCCACTGCATAGTACGGCATGACACGGTTCAGTTCAGCTCACTTTTGGGGGGTTTTCCATTGGGAACAGTACCTGGTCCTTTTTTTACTACCACCTCAGCCGAGGTTCTAAGCGCGCCGAACCGTTACCAAAACGTGATGTGTAAACTCTGCTGGTCACTGATTGGCCGGAGAAAATCGTCATTACTGCGTCACTGAACTTGCGACACGAGACACAACAGAACCGCTATATTTAGAACAGCCAGAGAAGGATCGGACGCACCTTTTTGTATTAACCAAAAATGTTCTTTGGCTGCCATCAGCCTCTTTTGAAACAAACTCCTTCGTCTCGCTGTTAAAAACATCCACATGCTGAGAATGAAGAACACCATGCCGTCGATATGCTCCATTGTTGTGTGTTTGTTTGTGGCGCGTTTACGATGATGTCACGGCAGTAGAGGCGCCGCAACTAAAACGACACGTGAATAATCCCGCCCACTCTAAAGCGTTACTACACTGCAGTGGAAGCGCAAACCGAGCCGAACTGAGCCGAACCGAAGTGAGCTGTACTGAACCGTGCTGTGCCGTACTATGCAGTGGAAAAGAGGCATTAGTTTCACCCACCCGTGTTCCTTAAGACACACCCACACATTTTAAGAAACACTGTTTCATAAGACACACCCAGCCATTTCACTAGACACACCCAGCCATTTCACTAGACACACCCACCCATTTTATTTAAGACACACCCACCAGTTTTACTTAAAGATACACCTAGCAATTCTAGCAAAAACACAATCAACAGTTCTACCTAAATATGCACCCAAGTGTTTTACCGAAGGACACACCCACCTTTTTTACTTAAGACACAGCCACTTATTTTACTTAAAGACTCTCGTACTGTACCTGTTCTAATTAATGACAGGCCTGCTTGACCTAGCACATGCTGTCATATCCCAGACACACCCACTCCTGTCTATTTGTCCCATTCAAAGACATCCCCTCTCATATCTCTCACTTAAAATCACATCCTCATCTTCCCTGTAAAGACACACCCACCAGTCTGCAGACAGACTCGCCTCAATTTCTCTCTTTGTCTCTTGCCCCCGTGTCTCTCTCTCTCTCTCTCTCCTATTCAGTGATACATGTAATTAAAGTCTCCAGCCCTGCCAGTCTCTGTCTCCCTTCATGCCCCCTCCCTATCTTGTTCTCTCTCTTCTCTCTTATTCATCATGTGCTATCAATGAAAAGTGTCCGAACACACACTGTCCCTCTCTCTCTCTCTCCTCCCCCTCTCTTTTTCTGTCTGTATTTCTTTTTCCTTTTCCATCCCAGTCTTGCTCTTCCTTTTTTCTTTTCTAGATCTTTCCAATACCTGCAATAATCTGTCTGTCTGTGTATCTGTCTGTCCTAGCCTGTATTTCTCATCCATGTCTTTCTTTGTCTCTCCTTATCTCTGTCCATACCCCTTCCCCCTCTTTCCATCCCTTCTTCATCAGCAATGTGCTACCAGTGAGTAATTATGGTGTACAGTCTGAGAGCGCTTTCTCCTCTCTCTCTCTCTCTCTCTCTCTCTCTTTGTCATCGGGGAGGAGAAGGAGGCTGGAGGCGGGGTGTGATCTCTCACGCTCTCTCTCTCTCTCTCTCTCTCTCTCTCTCTCCATCTCTCTCCCCAGATGGAGGGATGCAGGCTTCCTCCACCGTGAAGAAGCTGCAGGAATAAACGGAAACGCCCAGAAGCAAGGTAAAAAAAATTATTGTTATTTAACTGAAGCTCTTTCATGATTTAATGAATTAATCTGTGTAAAATGATGATGATAATCTCATTAGTCCGGGGCGTGACCGCCTTTTGTCTGTGCTTCATGATGAGCATTCGAGCTGTACAGGTGGAGCCGGAGGCTGATTAGCCTGTTCACACTGTACACTGATTAGATACTTATTTATAACCAATATTGTAAATATAATATAACCATATACACAGTTTGCATTACATTTTGCATAACATTTTCATTTCATACTCAGCCTGTAAAGCTAACAGACTGGACAAGAAGTCTGAGTTAATGTTAACTTAAATAATGTGTCTAGTAAGAAATTTTAGTAAGGAATTTACCAAATATATATAATTTTTCTTATTATTATATTCACCTACAGTTGTTTTTATGCATATTAAATATTTTTCTAACCTGCCGTATTCTTTTACACAGAATAGAAAGTAATGTTGAATTAATGAATCATTATAGATCATTTGCAATTTAAGCTGATATGCATATACCACTTAGCCTGCATAATAATATAAAGCATGCTATACACAGTACGTGATAAAATATTGTTTGATTTAGTACACTTTTAACCTAGAACAGTAAAATATTTATGTGTAATGTCAATGATATCTCAAAAAAAGCATACAGTAGTAGTAGACAAAATTGTAGTCGAAAATTTGTTGATGGATTTTTTTTTATTTATTTTTTATAAATATTCAAGAGATTATTGATTTAAGGAGTAATAATGGATATTCAGATTGGATATGTATAAATGTAATATGTTAAGAAATGTACAGTATATAACAGACATTACATCACCACAGATACATTAGCATTACATTACATTTTATGTCATGATCTAATTTATCAATAGCAAATATTTTATCAGGCTGCATATACAAAAATACACACATAAACAATATCAATTTTATGTCAGAAGTAATATCACAAGATAATGATAGGGACATTATTATCCCAGCGTATGCTGTTTGGTAATATGTCAGTACAATGTCAAAATGTAATATGCACCCTGAGTTGTGATCCTAGTCATCATACAACATGTGGTGGAGTGAGACACATTAAAAACGTACAGTACACCTTTTTACAAAGATTTAATGTTTGGTAATAATTCAGTTGTAAAAAGAACAAGTAATGTTTAGAATATATTAATATTTAAGTAAGTAATGCGTAAATAGGCTGTCACCTTGTGAGGTTTGATTCCTGTCTCTGTGTGCGTGGAGTTTGTATGTTTTCCCTGTGCTTGGTGGGTTTCCTCGGAGTACTCCGGTTTCCTCCCACAGTTCAAAGACCTTTAGGTTAGGCTAAATGGTTTTCCGTTACAAATTGGAGTTAACGCGGTTAAATATATAGAACCAGCAGACACAGGAAGTAACTTTAACACAGTTCCTTAGCAGCCACTTCCTGTCCTGATTTCCCTGTTGCTATGGAAGATAATTAGTCTCACCTGTTGCTTGTTAACCCTAACTAGTTAGAACCCTAGATAGATAGATAGATAGATAGACAGACAGTATTTTGGATTTTTCAGAGAAAGTTTCACTAAAAGTTTTCTTAGGAATGTAAAAGCTAAAGTCAGCGCGGTGGATTAGTGGTTAGCACTGTGGCCTTGCACCTCCATGGTTCAGGTTTGATCCCCACCTCATGGTCTATGTGCATGTGTTTGCATTTTCTTCCCAAGCTTGTTGGGTTTCCTCCTTGTACTCAAGTTTCCTCCCACTTTCCCAAAGCATGCAGATTACAGTAGGCTAACCGGTGTCCCAAATGAGGTTTCTAGATTGATGGATGGGAAAAGCGAAACTAATCCAGCAAATACTGCCTAGTTTAGTAAGTGAGATTTAACTGAATGACCAGAAGCTAATCTAGTGAGTGGAAAATTAACCTTGATCTTGCAAAGCAAGTCTACAGAGTAAAAGTTAGTCTATGATGAAATCTAATATATCAAGTGTAAGCCAGCCTGCAAGTAAGAATTAGCGTAGAGAGTAAAAACTAGCTGAGTGAATAAAAACTAAACAAGAGAGTGAAAAGCCAGTAAAAGCTAATATACCAAATAAAAGACATACAGTGTAAAATAACATCTATCTGGTTTACTGAATAAAATATAGCTTAGCAAAGCTAGTGTGTGTGCTAGCATAGAGAGTGAAAGCTAACCTAGAGACTGCAAGCAAGCCAAAGGAATCAAAGCTAGCCTAGCATGTGAAAGCTAGCCAGACAGTGAATGGTAGTCTAATGTGAAACCAAGCTTGGAGAGTGAATACTAACCTCATGAGTGGAAGCTAGTCTAGAGAATGAAAGCTAGCCTAGTTGGTTGAAGCTAGCCAAGTGAGTGAAAGCAAGTGTATTGTAAGTCTTGTGTGTTAAACCTAGCCTGTAGTGTAAAAGCTAGCATAGACAGTGAAAATTAGCATAGTGTCTTAAAGCTAGCCTCTAGAATAATAATAAAAAAATAAATAAAAAGAAAGAAAAGGTCTAGAGAGTGAAATCTAGTCTAATCTGCAAAAGCAGTTCAGGTGTGTTAAAGGAAGAGTGTGTTGAAGCTAGCACAGTGTATTAAAGCTAGCCTAGCATGTGATTATTGACTCAAAACCCAAAATCAAATTTAAATAATGACAGCTAATAATAGTTTATAGAGTAAAATAGTGAAAGAAAGCCTTTATTTTATTTTAAGTTTTTATTCTAGAGTGATAACTAGTCTAGAGAGTGAAAGCTTGTCTACCTACAGTAGAAAGTATGATATATGCTCAATGCCTAATTGTCATTCACACACTACAGGCAATTTGGAAACATCAATTGACCTAATCTACATGTCTTTGGGAGGAAACCAACAAGCATAGGTGGGAACATGCAAACTTCATGCACACAGACCATGAGGCAGGAATCGAACCCAGACCCTAGAGGTGTGAGGCGACAGTGCTAACCACTACGCCACCATGTGGCCGAAAGCTACTCTAGCCTGTGTTAAGTCTCTACTTTGGTTACGGTTTCTACTTTAATAACGTAACAGGTTTGCCTAATTCATTCAACTGGTGTTAGAACAGTCGTTTATGAGTTTTCTCTCTTTATTTAATGAAATTGCTAATTTGATTAATTTGTTTAAAAAATTGTTTAAAAACCTTTATAACTTTAGAAATATTTCGAATGATTTAGGCTGAATCCCATTTCTATTTTCTACCCCTTCCCCTACCCCTACCCCTTCCCCTTCCCCTTGTCCCTTGAAACGAAGTGGAAAGGGGAAGGGTTTAAATTTTTCCCCTAAGAAATGGGACACCACTACAACACTGTTATACGTCATCATACGTTGTCACTAGTTCCTAATGTTACGTTAAAGGACATGCGCCGATGTTTATCACACATTGCAATAAGAGAGAGATTACTCACTCCCAAAGTTTTTTCGCGCCGTATTTCATCCCTATACATAATATAAATTATAAAAATATATAAAAATAAAATATATATTTGTAATATCGTGCAATCGGTGCTAGCCGCTAGCAAACTTTAGCGATTTTTTTGCAAACATTTCTTTACAGAACATCACCATAAACACAAACACAAGACTAGAGGTAATATACATATAATGAAAACTTGTCATAAAAATCTTTATTTATGGCAAAAATTTACATTTATGGGTCTGTTTGCTCGAGTGAGCAGCCATGTTGAAAATTTCGCTTAGCCCTTCGTTTGAAGTGAGGTCCTGAAAAATCTTCGTTTGGAGGGCTATCTGGCCCTTCCCCTTCCCCCTCCCCCTCCAACCAAAAGAGAAATGAGACACCCCTACCCCTTCACGTGAACGCGCCAAACGGAGGGGTAGGGCTATGTGAAGGGGTAAGGGGTAGAAATGGGATTCAGCCTTACACTCGATTCTCTGAAACTTAAACACTTCTCGTTCTGTTCACAGACGATTTAATATAAGTATTACTTATTCCATGCTGTGCCTGGGTGTTTTCTGATTATAGAAATGAACAGACTGTGAACTTTCAGCCTGTCCCTGTCTGGGCTTTTGCTATAAGAGAAACGAGATCAGTGGCTTAGGAAGGCCATTTGCATTTCTTATTTGTATACCAGGTGTTTAGTAGATGCTCACACTTAGAGAACGCAGAATTTGTTTTCCAAAGTCCGGAAATGCAAAGCATTTTTCTTGTGTGCATGTGTGTGTGTGTGTGTGTGTGTGTGTGTGTGTGTATGTGTGGCGTGGGTGGGTGGGTGTTGTGTAGGATACTGTCGTCCTGTTGGAGCTTAACAGAGCCAGCTGCTGTGAAATATAAATATCTTGGCTGGGGATAATGTGTTCTCTGTGTATGATTATACTGTATGATGAGGATTTTCTAGTGATAGAACCGTGATTAAAGACAATAACATTCTGCTTACAAAAATGTATAAGGATATTTGTTTCTGTCCGTTAGCATGCTTTGTTAATGTTTCACCGTTGCTGTTCTTGTGTTGCTAGCTGTCCTGTAAGTTTGCCATCAACCGTTGTAGCACTGCTAACGTTGGGAGATTTTAGATGTTTATTGTTTATAATGTAGGGTGGCATGGTGGCGTAGTGGTTAGTGATGTCACCGCGCACCTCCAGGATCTTGGTTCAATTCCCACCTCGGGTCTTTGTGCATGGAGTTTGCATGTTCTCCCTGTGATTGGTGGGTTTCTTCCCACCGTCTTAAGACATGCATGTTACTGTAGGTTAATTGGCATTTCCAAATTGTCTGTACTGTGTGAATGAGTATGTGTGTGCCTTGTGATGGATTGGCACCCCTTCCAGGTTGTACCCTGCCTGTACAGGATAAACCAATATAGACGATGAGTGAGTCTTTAAAGATCTGTCATTTCCATTCTCTGGGTTTCTACCAGAATTATCAGTTCTATGTTCTGAACTTGTCATCACTTTTCTGTCTGGTGTGCGTACCACGGAAGCAAATGGCTCCAGATTCCACACATAAAAGAAACACATGCAAATGACAGTTTCTCTATCATGTCTACCTGTATCTGATTTGCCAATTTTCAAGGAGAAAACCGAGCAGATATCCATCACTCAGAGATAAAAGTATGCTATCAATAACTGCTTTCATGCCAGTATTCATCAAATAAAATATGCACCAGGCCTTACCTCATATCGGTCAGTCAAGAGATAAGAGCTGGAATGTTCTTTCCTGCTCACTCCTGAAGAGATCTCATTCACTCCAGGGCTTATTAAACTTTAAACTCTTTGGACATGCATGCAATATTTCCCTACAAACATAAAAAATAACAAAACGATGAACAAGTTAGTAATTTACCTATCACATATCAAACGTATCACATGGGTTTTTCATTTTTATTTTTTTATCTGTGAGCTGCATATCTAACCACCTGCCTCTGAGAATTTATGTTGTGACAAACGGGATGAAAACTCAGACTCAGGACAGGACAATTCCCCTCCAGGCCAGCAGATGTCACAAACATGCGGTTTAATAGCAAGTATAATGTATAAAGTGTTTATGCACATTAGATCTGTTTGAAACCACACGGTTTCCCCTGATTTTCTCCTTGCTTCAGTTGGACATTACATTACGCTGATGTATAAACCCAGTTCCGATTGGCTGAGAGCAGCAGAGATGGCGGCACGTAAAGAAGTGCACTGACATAGACAGTATCAGGTGTTAGTCAATAAAAGGGAACAGTCTAATGCACAACACATCTTAGGTTATAAGATATACTACAGTTACACTCTATCTGCAGGAACTGTGCATTATAACATGTGTGCTGATTGTATTTAGTGTACATAATCATTTTTTCTCATTTCCCCTCTGATCCCATTGTGTGGATGTCTGTCCCACAAACTGTCTGTCTGTCTGTCTGTCAGGGGGAGGTTAACATGATAACAACATGAAAAGCACACTAAATCATTCTTTACTAAACATTCTCCCCGTGCTTGGTGGGTTTCCTTCGTGTACTCTGGTTTCCTCCCACAGTCCAAAGACATGCTGATTAGACGCGCCCAAAATTGGCACCCAAATTGCCTACAGTGTGTGAATGAGAGTCTGAGTATATGTGTGTGCCCTGTGATGGATTGGCACCCTGTCCAGCGTGTACTCTCCTGGGATCGGCTCCACCTCTCCACGACCCTGTATACAGGATAAAGCGATAGACGATGAGTGAGAGTGAATATTTTTGACCCTAAAAGGCTAAAACAATACAGGCTGTGCTGTTATAATGAAATAAAATAAAAAATAAGGTGCTAACAGTATCTCGGCCTCATCGCCCTACACCACTAATAAGTGCACATTTTTATATTTTACCGAAATTATACACCGTAAAAAGGTTTAGCAGAAAAGTACAATTTACAGACTGCAACCAAGGCTTGTGCATCCACACAGGAAATTATCTCCAGCCAGGTTCATTTGTGTCCACTACCAAAATTGATGTCATCAGTTTTCACAATGAATGACCTGTTTAATGTTTTCTATTTTATTTTATTGCTAATTTCATTACTATAACTTCAGTCAGAGTTTATGTCTTATGCAGGTTGATCACAATATGCTACCTCTTTCCACCTGCTCTGTCTCCATGCCTGAGTGAGTGTGTGTGTGTGTCTGTGTGTGTCGGTGTGTGTGTAGAGGGATGTACTCTATTGGCTGGATTCTGTATTGTTATCGATCCGTTTTTATTTTACTTGTGTTCGCACATTTCACACTCGTGTCCTGTATATGCTAGAAGGGTATAATCCCACTATTTAATACTGTTTAACATTAAATATACCTTCTTTCATAATCACATAATTTAGTAGTTTGTACTATATTCTATTGATAATGTAATACTGAGGCTTTTACAATTTATACATGGTGTCACATTCGCTCATTATTTACAATATCTGTTTATTATAATACGTTGAATTCCAAAAAGTCCTCCACTAGACATTAAGTGCACTACATAGGGTGTGACCGACATTGTTATTTGTATGTAATTATACAGCAGGATGTGCTAAAACATACTCCAGCCAGAGCTAGAGAGCTTCAGAACTAAGAAAAGAGTCTGCTGCTGTACTGGTTCCCTACTGTACCTGTATAAGTTCTACACCTGATGAGTAATTTTGCCTCCTGCACTAGAATTATCTAGTTTTTTTTTTTGTTTTTTTTTTAAGTAAGCACATTTGGAGGCAGGACCTTCAGTGGAATTAGTTATGATGATTTAGGGGCAAGAACTGCTGCTTTATTGGTTACAGCGACACCGGGGAGGGAATGGCAGGCTAATTAGTAATGTTGATGTTAAGCAGAGGCGGCGCCGTGGTGTAGTGGTTAGCACTGTCACCTTGCACCTCCAGGGTCCGGGTTCGATTCCCGGCCAGGCTCGATTCCCGTCTCTGTGTGCATGGAGTTTGCATGTTCTCCACGTGCTTGGTGGGTTTCCTCCTGGTACTCCGGTTTCCTCCCACAGTCCAAAGATATGCAGATGAGGCTAATTGGCTTTCCCAAATTGACCATTGTGTGTGTGTGTGTGTGCTCTGCGATGGATTGGCATGCTGTCCAGGGTGTTCCCTGCCTCGTGCCCTGAGTCTCCTGGGATAGGCTCCAGGTCCCCGCAACCCTAAATACAGGATAAAGCGGTATAGAAGATGAATGAATGTTAAGCAGAATCCGCTGTTTGTTTGGTTCCAGTGACTTTAGGAGGCGGGGATTGCTGGTGTAAATGGTTATGGTAATATCAGGGCTGGGAACGTTTGTTTAATAGGTTGAGTGACATTGGGGCAAGAACTGCCACCAAGCCACCTCTTACAAGTCCCTTAGCCATCAACTGAGATGTATAAGGAGATAAATGTAAATCACCCTGGATGAGGGTATCTGCAAAATGCCATAAATTTAAATGTAGACGCATTAAACAATCTTAACTGTTTAGTTACAGTGAGATTTGGGGCTGGACTGCTATTTGGTTACAGGATTTGTAGTGTTTGATTGTTTAAAATGACATTGAGACTGCTCTTTACTTATGCTGGGGTGGTAACTGTGGTGTATTGCCAGGTTTATGAGCATTCAATGAATATCAAAGACATTTAAGGTATCTCAAAGATAACAGTAGGTTATGTTGAATAGTCAAAAAAAGTCATCATCATCATTCACTCTAGCTCCAGTGGAGCACCTCCTAAGACTGTAGGGCAGCTTGCAGGTGCTGTGGCGTCTAAAACAGATGCATTTCTCCATTGTGGTCGATTTTGCACAGCCGTAGTCAAGTCACCCATGGTGAGCCAAATGTGTTTGACTTCTTCTCATCCATGGCGTGTCCATTCTCTCCACATAGCCAAACCATCTTAGCTGTGAACGACTTGTTCAGTGGTCTCCTGCTGGTGGCATCTCTGTCAAATGGTCTTATCGTGTCAGCAGGCAGGAGGCATCTCACATGGAATGTTTCCAGGGTTCGGTAGTCTCTGGCCAGCAGGGTCTAGGTCTCAGATTCATAGATCGTGATCGGGATGATGGCAGCATTGAAAACTCTCATTTTAGTCTAGAGGTTAACATTTCGGCCTTTTCTAGAGGCTGGCAATGGCCGAATGGTCACCACCAATTCTGGCCACGCCCGGTATCTATAGTATTTAAAGTATTTCACAGATAACACAAGGTTATGTTTAACAATTTAAACCCGAAGAATATGCACATATTCCAGTCCAGGTTTAAAATAAGCGCATTTGAAATCCACATGACTGAGAGAGAAACTGACAGGGAAACAATCAGTTATGCACCTTTTAATAATCTATCTGTATGGTTTATTTAACCAAGAGCATGAATTAATTAATCAATTAATTAATCTGTGCACTCAGATTATTAATTAGTGGATTGCTACTAGGTCCACCAAGCGCAGTTTTTGTAGATTGCATCAACATGATGCATACTTACATTTATTTGCGCTAAAACTTGTGTCTGCATATCGTTATGATCATATTGGAATTCAGAAACTGAGATCTGTTTGTTTGTGGTACCGATTATCAAGAAGCATATCTGGTTAAAATGGCATTAAGAGAAGGAATTGATGCCTACTATAACAATAGAGGCATTAAAATGAGGTCTAATTGATTATGGCTGCTGTAGGGACAAGAGCTGCTGCTTGATTGATTATCGCAACACTGGGGGCAGAAACATCAATCTACATGGTCATGATGGTTTTAGACAGCAGGGACGTGAAGTCCGATTGTTTAATGTGACAATGAAAACAGAGTCCTTGGGCTGATTGTTAAAGCTGGCACTGGGAATGGGAATGAGTTGGAAAAGACTGCTTAATTGGTTACATTAGTCTCAGTGACCCTCGGAGTGGATAGACTAAATTGTATTTCAGTTCAGAGTGGAATTTGCTATGAGAACATTGGATTAATTGGTTATTGTAGTGTTGGAATAAAATCTGAAATTTGATTGCTTGCAGGGAAAATCAAGTCATGCCAGGTCAAGAGTATCTTTATTTTCATCACAGCCATGTAGCATATGCAGGACACAGCGAGATGGAATAACGTTCCTCCTGGACCCAAGGTGCATGAAACATGTAGGACATTCACAATGCTGAGAGGACATAAATAAAATGCAGGGAGGGAAGGGAACAGTTAGGTTGAGTACATAAAGGAGGAGGTAGAGCATAAATACTTCTCCTACACATGGGGCAGGAACTGTGGTCCAGTTCTATAATGGAAATGAAGGTCAGAAACTGGAATCTGATTGGCCAGAGTGGGAGAAAAATACAGTCCAAATAGATAGAGTGGAATTGCGGGCAGGGACTGCGGTCCTGAATCGTATTGAGGTGAAGCTTCTTGTGTTTATTGATGTAATGATAACGGCTCCTGACGGTTATTTGTGTTTAATTACATCTAAGGCGACTGATCAATAGAAGTAAATCAGCTCGGCAGCCCTTGGAGTCTCTGCATTCTGCATTTTATCTTCTCAGCCTCCGGCATTAGAAAGAGCAGTGATGAAGATATAGGATATGGCCAGGATGTTTCATACAAGGTTGCTCAGACAACTAAATTATGAATCTCTCTCTCTCTCTCTCAAACAAAACAATGGATCTGCCTCTATTAATAGTAAGATTAGTCAGCGATAAGATGAAACACACATCATATCAGCTGACTCAGATTTCTGAACATGATTCAGCGTTTAATACAAATAAGAAGTTCATGAAGAATAGGATCAAATGTTTCTATCCTGGTGGGTGTGGTTTCTTCAAGCGTGACCCCGCCTCTATCCACAGAGCATGATGATTGCTTTTAGTAAGGATGAAAATCTTGCACATTTGGTAGTCTCACCTACTTCTGGACCAACGTGCCTTACTGACTCACTTTATGTTGCTTTTTTCCCCCCATTATTCCAGAAGATTGACCTTTGCAGCCATTAGTCTCGGTGTAATGTGAATATCTTATCCACATTCCTGAGACAAATGCTCATAAATTATTCATGGGTGTGTGTGTAACAGAGATAACAGAAACGGAGCACTGTTACTTAAAGATCTGTCCTTTAGATTGCATCATAGCATCACAGTGAGCAGAGATCTCTCTCTTTTACTGCAGTTTGAGAACTGATGCAATTAGAATTTCAGATCTAAATCTATAAAAGATGGACAGACTGTATGGCCAAAAGTTTGCAGACAACTTTCCATGATGGCTATACGTGTTTGTTGAAAATCCAATTCCAGATTTAGACACAATAAACTCTACTCTTCTTGGAGGTCTCAAGATCTTATTCCAATCAAGTCATTCAGATATGGTGTGGTCCATCACTTCTCTGAAATGAGACGGGTTGTATTCCCCTTCTACCACAAAATGTGCCAGTGTTTTTCTTTCGATAATTAAATGGAAGCATACTTCAGCGATGGCACATTGGGTTAGCACTGTCGCCTTGCACCTCCAGGGTCTGGGTTTGATTCCCACCTCTGTGTACATGTAGTTTGCATGTTCTCCCCATGCTTGGTGGGTTTCCTGCCTCCGGTTTCCTCCCACTGTATAAAGACATGCATATTAGGCAGATTTGGCTAACTGGCGTTCCCAATTGTCATGCCTATAGTGTGTATGTGTGTGTGGCCTGTGACAGACTGGCACCCTGTCCAGGGTGTACCTCGCCCTAAGTCTCCAAGAATAGGCTCCAGGCCTCCCACGGCCCTGTATACAGGATAAAGTGACTTTCTAGACGATGAGTGAGGAAGTGAGTAGTATGTTAGCTGGAGACTCATTCCAGGAAAATCTTGTTAAACACATTTTTGTTTTGTTTTGTTTCATTTGTCCATTATTGTGAGTTGTAGACAGTAGGCGGTGTAGACTGATTGGTCTTCCAAATTGGCTATAGTGGGTGTTTGAGTGTGTGTGTGTAGTGGGTCGGCACCCCATCCATAATATACTACCTCTTGTGGCCAAAATGATCAGGGACAAGGAATCAGACCTCCTGTGATACACAGGATATTCAATTCAATTCAGTTTTATTTATATAGTGCTTTCAACAATGCTCGTTGGCGCAACGCAGCAGAGTCCGTTATGAGCAAGGCAAGAGCGATGGTGGCAAGGGAAAAAAAAACCTGAGATGACAATAGGAAGAGGAGGAACTGCCTGCATCAGATGAGTCCAAGACCATCTTCTTGGTCAAGTGGAACCGTCCCCAGTCACCACACGCATCTCAAGCAGAGCACGCGGGGCCTCCAGGAGACGAGATCTCCAACCAGGAGCGGGGCTGGAGGAAGGAAGAGAGGATCTGGATCACAGGCAGCTTGAGAGAGAGAGAGAGAGAGAGAGAACATTTAGTTTAGTTATTCTAACAGTCACATAATGTTTAAGGTCAATGTATATTTTGTGCAGAGTGCAAGCAGGGATCTGTGATATAGAAAATGAACTGATGGATGAAAGGAATTCTTTAATCTGCTCTTTTGCAGGTATTTGTAAGGAATCTTGTATGTTATATTGTGCAGCACAGAAATGTCATGTCATATCACCTCCCCTGCTATGATTCCTGCTCAGTCGTACCTTATTTATGGAGAACCTGCTGTTTCACAGTACCCTGAGATCCAGTGCTTAGCTGTAAGAGAAATCTTTATATGAATCTGAAATCGAACTGAGTCTTCTTTTATCAACATTGAAACAGAATGTTCAGTCTGCAGCATCCAGATGCTCGCACGTGCCACTTCTAACACGGTGATAATAAAGAATGAAGCCTGATGGTTTTAGCAGAAGTTTTATAAAAACGCTTTGAGAGACACACAGCAGCTTTTTAAAGCTCAATGTGGACACGTGGACGGTTCACAGAGGACTTCGTGGTGCGGTCCAGCCTGTTTTTGGAATCATGAAGTGGCAGAGTGTGTGTGTGTGTGTGTGTGTGTGTGTGTGTGTGTGTGTGTGTGTGTGTGTGTGTGTCCACAAACCTCAGGCTTTTCTTCCAAAATCCTTCAAGCCTTCCCACTCACAAGAGGTTTGCACACACACTCATACACACGCACACACACGCACACACACACACACGCACACTACTAGACTTTGTGCCTCTCTCATGCTAGTGTGTTGCTGTGTAAAGCTTAACCTTGATGCTAATTATCACAACATACCAACTAAATGACAGTTTTGGCTGAGGCACAGCATTTTGCCGTGACATTCTGAATTTTTTATTTTTTTATTTTTTTGGATTTTTGTGAAAAGCATGGCGTGGACGTTAGTAAAGGATGTGGAGACTCTGTTTCTCCGTAACAGCCGTTTCCTTCTGGACATTTTGCTCTGGTTGATGAGAAAATGCTACATCCGGATGATGATGTCATGCTTGCACAATTGCTCTTACCTGCATCAGGTCTATCAGGTACAGCCGGTATTTTTAACATGATTTAAAAAAAAATAAAAGAATGGGGGCGTAACATGTAAAGAACATTTACTGTATGGTTTCATGACTTATAAATGTAGCATTTCAGCAGTAGGTCGTCTTAAAGCAGGTTTTCAGCTGAGTGTTCCAATCCTATTCTAACTATTCCCTATTTGTCAACATTTGATATAAGAAGTTTAGTTCTTAATTATGAACCAGAGGTATAAGACTAATGACATCTAAGAAAAGAGAATATCCTTGAATCTAGCAAAACCTATCTATAATTTCTTAATTAAGTACAAGATTAGATATAAATATAAAATTAGTAACTACGAAATATGAAATTATTAATCTTATTTCTTATCAAATGTGACTAAAAATTCTAAGGCAAAATTTCGTGTTCTAATGTTCTATTCATTGTTACGATTCATTTATTTATTTACCCCGCCTTGTGCCCGAAGTCTCCTGGGATAGGCTCCAGGTCCCCCGTGACCCTGAACACAGGATTAAGCGGTATAGAAAATGAATGAATGAATTTATTTATTTCCCAGAAATAAATTGATAAAACTAGCAAAATTATCTGGCAATAAAACAAGAAACTTTTTTTTTTTTTTTGGAAATTGATGAGGCGGCGCGGTGGTGTAGTGGTTAGCACTGTCACCTTGCACCTCCAGGGTCTGGGTTCGATTCCCCGGCCAGGCTCGATTCCCGTCTCCGTGTGCATGGAGTTTGCATGTTCTCCCCGTGCTTGGTGGGTTTCCTCCGGGTACTCCGGTTTCCTCCCACAGTCCAAAGATATGCAGGTTAGGCTAATTGGCGTTCCCAAATTGCCCGTAGTGTGTGATTGGGTGTGTGAGTGTGTGTATGTGTGTGTGCCCTGCGATGGATTGGCACCCTGTCCAGGGTGTACCCCGCCTAGTGCCCGAAGTCTCCTGGGATAGGCTCCAGGCCCCCCGCGACCCTGAACACAGGATTAAGCGGTATAGAAAATGAATGAATGAATGGAAATTGATGAAAAATTTAAATAGTAATCTGATATTTATTTTGTTCTAATCTCATTTGAAAAAATGATATATAAATGTAACAATAATCAAGATATTTTTACATGCTAAGATATAATTTTGTTACATTGTAACCAGCAAGGACGTACTAGTCATACATGCCACTTTAGACACTTTTGTGGTTACTTTTGTGACACAGTATGACACACTGAATAAAAATGGACAATGGACTAACATACTAGAAAAAAAAACAACCTTAAAGGCAAACACTTTCTACCTCCATATAAACAGGACGTCCTCTCAATAAAACTAAAGAATCCCTATAATGAATGGACAGTTTCATTAAATTCTGTCCAGCCAGTTTTGCGTGATGATGTGACAAAATCTGTCTGGACGGAAATACAGACAGACAAGTTTCCCGAGACTGGTTTCGTGTCCTCCTGCAAATGAAACATAAAGATAACATTAAAAACGTGTGTTCTGACCAATGTACAGACGAAACCTTTCTTTTATTTATATCTATAAGTGTTGATCGGTCAAGTTTTCTGTGAGGAATTATTTCATTGGCATTTATGGAAGATGGAAGGAGTCTCCAGTGTCAGTGAGTTATGTTGTGAAAATTGGATGCATTGGAGGATGTAATATTTTTTGTGGTTCTTAAGTAACATGAGAATGTGAGGAAACAAGGGTTTATATGTACAGTAGATGTTATAATCTGTACACAATACGTGTGACCCTACATTGATTTTTTTTAAATATATATTAATTTCATTTTCTTACACACAAACATGCCTTGAGGGCACACCATCACATTTTTAGCACCTATAGGGCACTTTTTCCACATGTGTGGACATAAAATTTTCTAGCACCTAAGGGAGCCTATAGGGCACTCAATCACATTTTTAGATACATAGAGGGCAGCAACTTAACTTCCATTGAATATATCAGGTGAAGTGTCGGCACCCTTTTTCATTTGGGTTTAAAGATTGTCTATGCATCTTGAATTTTATATTATTGAAATACTCCCTCGTCTAATTTAAAGCTTTCTTTTTTCTTCAATAGATGACAGAGGGACGTATGTGCCAAGTTCAGCTTCTGGACAACAGAAAACTGGAGCTGCTGGTCCAGGTGAGATTTAACTCTGTACATTAAAACAATACACTAAACTGGTACACTAAAAAAAAACTAAACTCTAAGCTAGGAGTGTAAATTGTAAATATACTATTTAATAGTCATATTTTTAAGACCAAAACAATGAAATGCATAATTAAACAAGTGCAGTCGCCTCTATGAAGCACTCACAGAGGCTTATTTATAGATTTAATGGGAAAGAAATATTTTTTTAAACTGTACTTTACAACAATTCACTTGCACCGTAACCCCATCAGCAGGAGTCCTGAACAAAGTCAATTTCCATCATGATTTAGGACAATCAGGATAATTATTAATAGTTAATAGTTAACATCTGTAACTGTGAAATGATGCAAAAAAAAAAACAAATTCTAAAACTTACAGAAGTCGTTTTTGTTTCTCCATAGCCGAAGTTGTTGTCCCGTGAACTTCTGGATTTAGTGTCGTCTCACTTCAACTTGAAAGAGAAAGAGTACTTCGGGTTCACCTTCATTGATGACACGTAAGCAACCACTGAAACAGACCTACAAATCATAAAACTAATCTGTGTGTGAGACAAGTGAGCTATAAATACGCAATTACTTTTAAGTAGTGGTAGTAGAAACCAAACCTGGAACTAAATCAAAGACCTTTGCTATGATAAAACCACCTACAACCCACACATCAGTCAGATTTCCCACACACCTTTGCTTTTCTCCTAGTGGTCAGAGTAGATGGCTGCAGTTGGACCGCAGAGTATTGGAGCATGACTTTTCCAAGAAGACCGGACCCATCGCTCTCAACTTCCTGGTTAGGTCCGTACTAATTACCTTATTTATCACTGATCGATCATTATATCAGTGTTGATATCTGTGTTAAATTCTGGATTCTGATTGGTCAGAAAATGTTGATAATTTTTTTTTTTTATAGGGTCGGCTCTGATCATTCTATTAAGTTATCTTTTCTATAGCATCTAAATTTTATAGGGGCAGCATCTACTGTAAGTCATTCTAGTAAGTTATCTTTTCCATAGTTACAGTTCAAATACAGAATTTGTACAGTGGATACTGAAGACATTTTAAAACTATGGAATAATTAAAAGTCTTGGAAATGTGCTGTTATAGTAAAATAATCAAGATACTGTATAATATATATACCTATATAACTATAATAAGAAGAGATACTGTTTCCACTGTTAGGTTGATTACAGTTGTAGTGTCTGTCAATTATAATATTCTATTTAATAAAGAATAATACAATTGACTTTCAAGTCAAACCGAGTCTTTGGTTTGAATGTAGGCTTAAAACACAATGAAAAATATAGTACGGTGATGAGACCCAGTCCCGGTCATGGGCAAGGTGGCTCTAAACCCTTTGCAGTCATTTCCCATGAACATTCAGCAAGCGGAACACCTGATTCTTGAAAATCAACAGCTAACTTGTTGGCAACTTGCAGAAGAGACACATCCATCTGTACACACGATCATTCACCAACACCACTTGCACATTACAGGAACTCAGCTGAGAGTTATTGCAACATCCTCCATACAGTCCTGACCTCGCTCCAAGATATTTCCACATGTTTGGGCCATAAAAGGAGTTCCTGGAAATCCAGCATTTCAGACATAAAGCAGGCAGTCTGATCATGTCTCTGATTTACTGAGAACTCTTTCTACTTTCTACTTCATACTTTTAACCTGATGATATCCAAGCACTAATTTTTACTCTCAGAACTGTGTTCTGTTATTCTGCACAATCAAAAGTCCCTGAACACTCCTCGGTTTATAATTACATTATATGTACAGTATGTTTAGAAATAATGTTGACAAATGTCTACAAAATAAGTTATAATATTACAAAGCCCTGACACTGGAGACTCCTTACATGAATACTCAATTTCAGAGCACCATTATCAAAGATTACGCATGCTTTTATGCTGTTCTAGAAAACTGACCAATCAGAATCAAGCCTTCAACTGTGCTTCGATTTCTTCGAGCTTCGCGCCTTCAACTGCTATGATTTAAATAATAGAATCTTAACATCTAAACAGCTCCTGTTAGCACAATCAGAGTTTTTGAGCTGTTATCACTGATGAATAATCTGACATTTGGAAAATTCCGCTGCTCTTTAAAAGTCCACTCCATGATCGTGTTTCTGAAAGCGCTGACCTCAGCGCGCCTCTCCTCATCGCGTTATTGCTTTTTAATGAAATGTGAACGTGCCGTTTTCTGCCTCACAGGTTTTACATTGAGACCATTTCTCTGCTGAAAGAGCACACGACGGTCGAGCTGTTCTTCCTCAACGCTAAGGCCGGCATCTATAACGTATGTTCTTAAAAACGCTGTCTCTTTCCAAACATCTGCAGTTTATCAATAACTCAAAAACCAGATTTTTCTGCAGGCACGGTTTCTGTTGAATCTGTTTTTCGTCAGAAATGTATGCAATATTTATAGAGTGATATTTTTACTGAAATCAGGGTGGACACAGTCTGCCTGAGGGGCAAGGGAGCAACAAATGAGCACTCTACTTCACTCAATGGACTAAGAAAAGGATCGGAATAAACAGAGGCATCTCTGTGGCATTAACTTCATTTTATTCTGCTATAGAGGCACCCCAAAGGGGCGTAGGGGATGTATTTCATCTTATTTTCTCACATTAAAGGAAGCCTACAGGGCACTTCATCACATTTTCTAGCATCTATATGGCACTTCATCTCACTTTCTCACATGCATGGGTGCGTTTAGGATACTACATCATATTTCGTAATACACAGAGGGTCATTTTCTTCCATACTCACACGTACAATAGAAGTGGCTATAGGGCACTTTTTCATATTGATTGCATGTAGGGAAGGCAAAAGGGTGCTCCTTCACATTTTCCAGCACCTATATGCCATTTCATCGTACTTTCTGACATATATGAGTGCTTTTCGGATAAATTTATTAATTTCATAGTGCATAGAAGGGTGTACCATCTTATTTTCGTACATGCTCACATGTAAAAAAAAAAAAAAAAAAAAAAAGACTATAGGGCACTTCTTCACATTTTCTAGCACCTATATGGCACTCCATCATTTTTATTCACATGCTTAGATGGAGAAAAACCTTCAGGACACTCCATCATATTTTCTAGCACCTATAGGGCACTTCATCTAAATTTCCCACATGTAAGAGGACACTCGATCACATTTTTAAACACCTAGAAGGTAACATTTTCTAGCCCATATAGGGCATTTCCTCTAATTTTCCTACAAGTATCAGTGCCTGGAGGGCACTCCATCACTTTTACTAGCAGCTATAGGGTACTTAATCCCATTTTCCCACATGTATGTCCCAATAATTTCTAGCATTTATTGAACACAATCTCATTTTCTTATATGCCAACATATAAGGAATCCTTTAGGGCACTCCATCACATTTTATTATTATTTACTGTAGGGTTCTTGCATCTTCTCATACAGTATATGGGCACCACAGTTTCTCACCTTTTGGCATAACTGTACAGTTCTTCATAAATAAGGAAAACCTAGAGGGCACTGCTTCATGTGTTGATGTACCCTTGAAGGCCCACCATCTCGTTTTCTCACAAGTAGGGGAGACTAGAGGGCACGTTATAATATTTTATATATCATGCTGCTACCCTAGAGAGCACTGTCACTGTAACTGAAATAATTCTTAAAGAAATGGTATAATTTTGTAAACAAAAGCACTATTTAGTATGTAATGTGTAGATTTTTATTCATCTGAGAGGTGCACTTGCTGAGCATAATAATGATGATAATGATCATCATGATGCAACGTCTTGGTGTCTTTAAACCCGCAGGGTGACATTGAGGTGGAGAGTGAACTGGTTTTTAAATTGGCTGCTCATGCTCTGCAGGTATGAAGAAAAACACACAGACTAATTTTATCTCTCCAGCCTTTTTCATTAGCACTGAATAAAAATAACATTTTTAATTTCACAGGAAGCTAAAGGAGATTACACAAGGTAAGAAAAATAATCCAGTATTTAGTTTTGTGTTATTGCTTGTTGTGCTGTTTCAGTGCTTTACTGTTGATTACTTCACTATTATTGTGTGATTTCAGTGATGAGGCCACCCGAGAGAATTTGAAGAAACTCCCAACTCTGCCAACGAAAGTGCTGAAGGAGCACCCGTCCCTGGCATACTGGTACGAAGACAGCACCGCAGCCCATAATCCTGTAATAACGTTAAACATTACGTCAAATAAATAAAGAAATAAACTACTGCGCCTGCACTCGTAATGTTTCATCTGTCACCTATAAATTAAAAGCAGCCTATTTATTATACGTTCTCACTGCACAGGGTGTATAAATGATGGAACTATAAAAACCGTTTGCTCCTGATATTCTATTAGTTCTGTGATCAAAGTATTGGCACCCATACCTTCACTAGTCTGTTTGTACTGTCAGCTATTATTTGTACTTTGAGGGTAATCATCTCTACTAAACCAAGATGAAAGTATTGGCACCCCTGCTTACAATGCTGTCGTGTACTGTAGTGTCATCTAGTATCATCGCACGAAGTCTGTACACCTTACTTATCTAAAATATTGGCACCCTTGACTTACAGTCAGACTGTTTTCTGTCTGACAAAGTTTGCACCTGAGATTCACTGGTTTTCAACAAAATAAAGTATTGGCACCCCCCTTTTTTTCCCAAAGAAATGTTTTGTCATATTTGCACCTTGTTCGAGTTTGTCAGCACCTGATGTCCTCTTTATTGTTTAAGCCGCACACCTGCCGCCATTATTATAGGGCATCATCTTGCTATGTATAAAGCTCATCTGTTCAATTTTAGACCAAAACTGACAAACAAGAAAGAAACAAAATAAAAAGAAAGAAAAAGATAAACAAATTCTTATAGATGTAGATTTGTCAAAAAAATCCTTTTATTTATGTGATAAATTGTGGTCTTTTATTCATAACATATTTATTTCTAAAATTCTTATAACAGCACAGTAATGTTCCAACACTTTATTAAACTCCAGAGTTTAATAATAATTTTTAACTAGAGAGGGAAAATTCCTGAAGAAATTTTAAGTGTGTCTATGCGCGTGCCGGGTCGGTGATAAAACAGCATGCAAGCAACAAAAGCCATACCACCCCATCCCCGGATAAGTCGCATGATTTGACACCTCATTCATGGGTCTAAGCCAAACAGTGCTGGACTAGCAGTTAATTGCCCCCCACGGGGGCAAGTAACCGCCCAACCCTCAGTAACGTCATAGGACCCCATGCCCGAAGGAGGCCAACGGTTTGACACCAAATTCAAGGGTCTACGACAAACTCACTCAAAGCTGATTTCAATGTTTAGTCTATGACCGATTAATTGCCCCCTGCTGGGGCAATTATCCGCTCAACACCTTAGAAAAGCCATACCACCCCATTCCCGGATAAGCCGCACGATTTGACACCTCATTCATGGGCCTACGACATACGTGCGGGGGCAATTAACTGCCCGCCCTCAGTAGTATCATATAACCCCATGCCCGAAGGAGGCGAACGGTTTGACACCTCATTCAAGGGTCTACGACAAACTCAGGCAAAGCTGATCTCAATGTTAAGTCTATGAGCGGTTAATTGCCCCCGGAGGTTAATTGCACAGCCCTGAGAAAAGTCATAGCACCCCATTCCCGGACCAGCCGCAAAATTTGACACCTTACTGTATAATTATTGGTATTATTATTATTATTATTATTATTATTATTATTTTAAGAGCATAAGATAGTACTGTGCGTCTGCTTTTCATGTTCGCTTTATAAAGAAAGTTTCCGTTGCTTGCCCTGTAGCAGCATGATGATGTACTGGTTGGCAGTTTATATATTGTTTAACCACAGCCTTAAGGTAGATCTCGGAAATCTCTGTCTTGGTGAGTGAAGATGAATAAAAGAATGTTTCTGCTGACGTACTTCAGAAGACAGGTGTGTGTTTGCGTGTCAGAGAGTCAGAGAGAGGGGGAAAGGAGGGATGCATTTCTTTGCAGTCTGAGTTCACCTGTCTGTTGGTAATCTGTCCTAATGTCTGTGTGCAGTGAAGAGAGAGTGATTGAGCAGTATAAGCTACTGAAGGGTGTGTCGAGAGGACAGGCCATCGTACAGTAAGCGCCCACACACACACACATCCACATATACAGAGTGATAGTAAAGTTTTTTTCAACACTAGGGTCTTGAAATTTTCTGTTTTTATCACTTAATGCTCCTGTAATTTATCCTTGTGTACAAAACCATAAGCAAACTGTAAGAAAATTACTGTATGTGTTAGTATGAATTTAAAATCCTTATCTCGGTGAATTTGCAACAGCGATAACCCAAATCAGAGTTTACCCCATGATAATGATGTGATATTTTCTCCATGGTTAAATGAGTAAAGGCACACAGTTGTTGGTCGTGTGTTCAGACTCTCGGATGCTGTGTGTTCCAGGTATTTAACGCTGGTCGAGTCGCTGCCTACATACGGAGTCCACTATTATGAAGTGAAGGTAATAAACACAGTCAGACAAAAAAGGGTGTCTGTATAAACATAAAGATATATAAAACAGAACTGGTACGGAAAACTATTAAGACACTAAATTGCTGTACTGTACAGTATATATACTATAAAGTAAGTTGGTGGAAGATGCTCCGTTGGTGAATATGCCATATCCAGTTATTCGCTAGATGGTGCCACTAATCTATTTGTTAATTCCCTACAAGTGGACTTCATTAGGTAAGTGGTTTGTCTCAAAAAATAGTGGAAATTACAGGCAGAAGTTTACTCTACAAACTTTTTATGCTGGATAGCAAGCCTCGTAAGCAATTGCGCAGATTTTTACAAGGTTTTTGTTTAAATAAGTTTCTAACAAACCTTGTTAATGTTTATGTTTGTATTAGTTATGAAAGTCATTATGCCTGTGGTTTGTAATGTAGATGCCAGATATATCTTATCTTGGGTCATTTTTGTGCACTAAACTGCACCTAGGCCTACTGTAACTCTTACCTGAAACCCTACAAATTAACCGTAATATTGAGAGTTAAACTTTCTACCACTTTATTTGGATCATGTACATTTACACTTGAGGCTGCACGATGCTGTGGTGGTTAGCACTGTGGCCTCGTACCTCCAGGGTCAGGGTGCGATTCCCCCCTCCGGTCTGCTTGCGGAGTTTGCATGTTCTTTCGTGCTTGATGGGTTTCCTCCAGGTCCTCAGGTTTCCTCCCACAGTCCAAAGAAATGCAGATTAGGCTAATTATCATATCAGGCGTCGAGCTGGCAACCCGACCAATGAACGATGCCAGATGGCTTGTGGATGGACCAAAACCATTTAAAATTACATACTGTATATTTGTCAATTAAATAGTTATTATCAATATTTATAATTATAACATTATGTAACAGCATTATTTAATAATATAATTATATTTTTTGTGTTTATTTGAACAAATAGAAATTGGCTGTGGCTGATCAAATCACATCCAAGCGGAAACCTCAAAAGAATAAAATGTTTAAAACTACTACAAGCTTAAGTGTGGCATCTTTCCCCTACGTTATCGGGGAAAGTGTCAGTTTTGGTTCGGTCCATTCAATGACTCAAACCTTTTAGTTGAAAATACATTTAGTTGAATGACATTATGTGGTGGCGGCGCGGTGGTGTAGTGGTTAGCGATGTCGCCTTGCACCTCCAGGGTCCGGGTTCGATTCCCGGCCAGGCTCGATTCCCGTCTCTGTGTGCATGGAGTTTGCATGTTCTCCCCGTGCTTGGTGGGTTTCCTCCGGGTACTCCGGTTTCCTCCCACAGTCCAAAGATATGCAGGTTAGGCTAATTGGCGTTCCCAAATTGACCATAGTGTGTGAATGAGTGTGTGTGTGTGTGTGTGTGTGCTCTGCGATGGATTGGCATGCTGTCCAGGGTGTACCCTGCCTCGTGCCCAGAGTCTCCTGGGATAGGCTTCAGGTCCCGTGACCCTAAATACAGGATAAAGCGGTATAGAAGATGAATGAATGAACATTATGTGGTTAGGTATATAAATACCTAGACTTGTGTTGAACCAAATTTGGTATTTGTAGTATGCGATTCTTTTGAGTGATTTTGATTGAGTTTATTTTTTTTGCTTATCTGCGGCATCTTCCACAACTTGAGAAAGGCCCTTAACCCTCAACTGCTTATATGTATAATGAGATTAAAAATAAATAAAAATAAATAAATAAAAGTCACTCTAGATAACGGTGTCTGCCAAATGCTGTAATATATATATATATATATATATATATATATATATATATATATATATATATATATATTATATTATATATATATATAATATAAATGGTGCAAATTTATATTTTTGTGTAAATTTCACCATTATGAAAAATTGTCTGGGAAGAATTCATGCATGTAGCAGAAATCACAGTGACATTAAGGAGATTTAGGGACAACAATAAGCAACAAAGACCTGAAACAATGGTTTCATAGTACGCAGGCACTGCGTGAAGCTGAAGCTATTTATAGAAAAAAGTATTGGCCCCCTTGCTTTCAGTCTTTTTTTTTTTTTTTATCTGACAAAGTGTACACCTCATATTCGCTTTATTTATGCCTATTAAAAAGTATTGGCACCCTTAAATAAAGGCTTATTTATTTATTGGGGCATAATTGAACATCATCTGCTAAACTTTGCACCTTCTTGTCTCTTATTTAGATTGAAAAAAGTATTGGGACCCCTAGCCTAAATAGCCAATTATTATCCATCCATCCATCCATCCATTTTCTTCCGCTTATCCGAGGCCGGGTCACGGGGGCAGCAGCTTCAGCAGGGATGCCCAGACTTCCCTCTCCCTGCCCACTTCTTCCAGCTCTTCCGGGGGGATCCCAAGGCGTTCCCAGGCCAGCCGAGAGACATAGTCCCTCCAGCGTGTCCTGGGTCTTCCTCGGGGTCTCTTTCCGGTGGGGCGTGTCCGGAACACCTCACAAGGGAGGCGTCCAGGGGGCATCCTAAATAGATGCCCAAGCCACCTCATCTGGTTCCTCTCGATGCGGAGGAGCAGCGGCTCTACTCTGAGCCCCTCCCGGATGACTGAGCTTCTCACCCTATCTCTAAGGGAGAGCCCAGACACCCTGCGGAGGAAACTCATTTCGGCCGCTTGTATTCGCGATCTTGTTCTTTCGGTCACTACCCACAGCTCATGACCATAGGTGAGGGTAGGAACGTAGATCGACCGGTAAATTGAGAGCTTTGCCTTTTGGCTCAGCTCCTTCTTCACCACGACGGACCGATACAGAGCCCGCATCACTGCAGACGCTGCCCCGATCCGCCTGTCGATCTCCCGCTCCATTTTACCCTCACTCGTGAACAAGACCCCGAGATACTTAAACTCCTCCACTTGGGGCAGGATCTCACTCCCAACCCTGAGAGGGCACTCCACCCTTTTCCGGCTGAGGACCATGGCCTCAGATTTGGAGGTGCGGATTCTCATCCCAGCCGCTTCACACTCGGCTGCGAACCGATCCAGTGAGAGCTGTAGGTCACAGGATGATGAGGCCAACAGAACAACGTCATCTGCAAAAAGCAGTGACCCAATCCTGAGCCCACCAAACTGTACCCCCTCAACCCCCTGGCTGCGCCTAGAAATCCTGTCCATAAAAATTATGAACAGGATCGGTGACAAAGGGCAGCCCTGTCGGAGTCCTACTCTCACCGGAAACAGGTCCGACTTACTGCCGGCAATGCGGACCAAGCTCCGACACCGGTCGTACAGGGACCGGACAGCCCTTAACAGGGAATCCGATATCCCATACTCCCGGAGTACCCCCCACAGGACTCCCCAAGGGACACGGTCGAATGCCTTCTCCAAGTCCACAAAGCACATGTAGACTGGTTGGGCAAACTCCCATGCCCCCTCCAGGACCCTGCTAAGGGTGTAGAGCTGGTCCACTGTTCCGCGACCTGGACGAAAACCACACTGCTCCTCCTGAATCCGAGGTTCGACTATCCGACGGACCCTCCTTTCCAGGACCCCTGAATAGACTTTCCCGGGGAGGCTGAGGAGTGTGATCCCTCTGTAGTTGGAACACACTCTCCGGTCCCCCTTCTTGAAGAGGGGGACCACCACCCCAGTTTGTCAGTCCAGAGGCACTGTCCCCGATGTCCATGCAATGTTGCAGAGACGTGTCAACCATGAAAGCCCTACAACATCCAGAGCCTTGAGGAACTCCAGGCGGATCTCATCCACCCCCGGGGCCCCGCCACCACGGATCTTTTTGATCACCTCGGCGACCTCGGCCCCAGAGATGGAAGAGCCCACCTCTATGTCCCCAGACCCTGCTTCCTCATCGGAAGGCATGTTGGTGGAATTAAGGTGGTCTTCGAAGTACTCTCCCCACCGACCCACAACGTCCCGAGTCGAGGTCAGCAGCGCACCATCCCCACTATACACTGTGTTGACCGTGCACTGCTTTCCCCTCCTGAGACGCCGGATGGTGGACCAGAATTTCTTCGAAGCCGTCTGGAAGTCATTCTCCATGGCCTCTCCAAACTCCTCCCACGCCCGGGTTTTTGCCACAGCAACCACCGAAGCTGCATTCCGCTTGGCCTGCCGGTACCTATCAGCTGCCTCCGGAGTGCCACCAGCCAAAAAGGCCCGGTAAGACTCCTTCTTCAGCTTGATGGCATCCCTCACCGCCGGTGTCCACCAACGGGTTCTTGGGTTGCCACCGCGACAGGCACCGACCACCTTACGGCCACAGCTCCGGTCGGCCGCCTCGACAATGGAGGCGCGGAACATAGTCCATTCGGACTCAATGTCCCCCACCCCCCCCCAGGACGTGGTTGAAGCTTTGCCGGAGGTGGGAGTTGAAGCTCGTCCTGACAGGGGACTCTGCCAGACGTTCCCAGCAGACCCTCACAATACGTTTGGGTCTACCAGGCCTGACCGGCATCCTACCCCGCCAACGAAGCCAACTCACCACCAGGTGGTGATCAGTTGACAGCTCCGCCCCTCTCTTCACCCGAGTGTCCAAGACATGTGGCAGCAAGTCCGACGATACGACCACAAAGTCGATCATCAAACTGCGGCCTAGGGTCTCCTGGTGCCAAGTGCACATATGGACACCCTTATGCCTGAACATGGTGTTCGTTATGGACAATCCGTGACGAGCACAGAAGTCCAATAACAAAACACCGCTCTGGTTCAGATCGGGGGGGCCGTTCATCCCAATCACGCCCTTCCAGGTCTCACTGTCATTGCCCACGTGAGCATTGAAGTCTCCCAACAGAACGATGGAGTCCCCGGGAGGGACGCTCTCTAGCGCCCCCTCCAGAGACCCCAAAAAGGGCGGATACTCCAAACTGCTGTTCGGCGCATAAGCGCAAACAACAGTAAGGATCCGTCCCCCCACCCGAAGGCGGAGGGAGGCCACCCTCTCGTCCACTGCGGTGAACCCCAATGTACAGGCCCCGAGCCGGGGGGCAATAAGTATGCCCACACCTGCTCGTCGCCTCTCACCGGTGGCAACTCCAGAGTAGAAGAGAGTCCAGCCCCTCTCAAGGAGACTGGTTCCAGAGTCCAAGCTGTGCGTCGAGGTGAGTCCAACTATATCTAGCCGGAACTTCTCAACCTCACACACTAGCTCAGGCTCCTTCCCCGCCAGAGAGGTGACATTCCACGTCCCTAGAGCCAGCTTCTGCAGCCGAGGATCAGACCGCCAAGGCCCCTGTCCTCTGCCACCGCCCAGCTCACACTGCACCCGACCTCTTTGGCCCCTCCTACAGGTGGTGAGCCCATGGGAAGGGGGACCCACGTTGCCTCTTCGGGCTGTGCCCGGCCGGGCCCCATGGGTGCAGGCCCGACCACCAGGCGCTCGCCATCGGGCCCCACCTCCAGGCCTGGCTCCAGAGGGAGGCCCCGGTGACCCACGTCCGGGCGAGGGAAAACGTTTTCCAATGGTTGTATTCGTCATAAGAGGTCTTTTGAACCACTCTTTGTCTGTTCCCTCACCTAGGACCAGATTGCCATGGGTGACCCTGCCGGGGGCATGAAGCCCCCGACAACATAGCTCCCAGGATCATTGGGACACGCAAACCCCTCCACCACGATAAGGTGGTGGTTCAAGGAGGGGCCAATTATTATTATTATTATTATTATTATTATTATTATTATTATTATTAAAGTACTCTTAATGTTGGCATCAATTTTATGCACATGTTGCACTATTGGAGTGATGTACTAAGACATAATCTCACCTGCCAAGAGACTTAATCCAGGGAGATTATGAAGGTTACAACAACAACAACAACAAGATAACAACTCCAAACACACAGCCAAAAATAGCACATGACTGGATATAGTGTATGCACTGGAGATATATTAAATAACAGCAAGAAAAGTGTATGAATGCTTACGTCACCTTACTTACCGTCACCAACACAATGCTTGCAAATTTTGTTCAATTTAATTTTCCGGTGATTTCTTTTTTTCTTTTTAACATTGTATTATGTTTTTGTGTTTTGTATTGCCAGGATAAACAGGGCATGCCATGGTGGCTCGGGATCAGCTACAGGGGAATCGGACAATATGACATCCAGGACAAAGTCAAACCCAGACGGGTAAGAGGGAATATTTAAATTTTTAGATTTGCAAGGCTTTCATTTTATTATTTTTTTTGAATAGACAGTAAAGTTTTCTGCACAACGTACCACCACTCGTAAAATTATATTCACCAACATTCATGAATCTGAGTTAACCAGAACAGATGTAAACTAATGTAGAAATATAACATTAACGTACATTTTCTGTCTGTCCTGTGCAGAGACTAAATCACATGATGAGTGAACGTGTGTTAATCTTCTTAGCCCTAAGCTAAATAAATGTATCAGTTCATTAACACACACTGCAGCGCTGCACGGTAGATGTGTTAGAGCACGTTGGACCGCTGAAGGGTGTGTTAATGCGCAGATGAGGTGAATCAGTGTGTGTTCAATCAGGAAACACACTGAACAGTCCAAACACACTCCATCATTCGTCATCATCGTTAGGTAGGAGAGCTTTTTAAATACAGTGGCTTGCGAAAGAATTTATACCCCTTGAACTTTTACACATTTCGTGACGTTATAACCACCAACGTGAATTTATTTTATTGGGATTTTAAGTGATCAACACAAAGTGGCACATAATTCTGAAGTTTGACGAATAAAAATCTGAAAAGATGTGACGTGCATTTGTATTCAGCCCCCTTTACACTGATACCTCTAGCTAACATCCAGTGGAACCAATCGCCCTTAGAAGTCACGTTATTAGTAAATTCAATATTCTTCATTTATGAGAAATGTCATCAAAAGTCCTGGTTTGACTTGAACACAACTCATTATTTTACTGCAAACACAAACAGACAGAAGGGTTCACAGAGACACAAACACACGTAGACAGACAGAGAGACCGACCCATATACAGACATACAGCTGGATCGACAGACGGATACAGAGACAGAGAGAGAGAAAGAAAAACATAGAGATGTAGAGATGGACAGATAGACAGATTCATACAGACACACCCAGAAATATACATTTAATATCAGACAAAGTTAGAAATAGAAGCTGATCAATAAGCAAACTCCTAGCATGCACACTTTATGTTTTCCCTACAATCCTCTCATATATCAATGCATGTCTTGCTAAACTAAAAGATTGCTAACAGACAGCGAGCATGTCATATGTGATTGATTGCATTTAGAATAAAGAGGACATTATGTACATTTCACTCGTTACTTTCCCACCCACAATGTCTCAATCCAGAGGATGAGTCACGACTCAGCTCTGTCGGAGGAAAAACCTTTTTCGGACGCGACCCTGAGCTTCTGGAACAGTGTTATGCAACAATGAGACAGGAATGCCAGCTATTACAGAAAGTTCTACTTAAAATTCTATTATTTAACATTTATCTTACTTATTATTACTCCAAGCAAGTAGAACAGACTTTAGTAAGGAATAAAGCAGGTCATTGGGTTTGTCGCAAAAAACATGTTAGTGTGAAGTAGAACTGTCTGACTTCATCGATTATGCAATTTAATTTACATTTACATTTAGGCATTTGGCAGACGCTCTTATCCAGAGCGACTTAGATTTTTATCTCATTACACGTCTGAGCAGTTGAGGGTTAAGGGCCTTGCTCAAGGGCCCAACAGTGGCAACTTGGTGGTTGTGGGGTTGGAATCTGGGATCTTCCGAACCATAGTCCAATGCCTTAACCACTGAGCTACTCCTGGCCGCTCAATCACTTGTTGGTTGACTCATCCAAAATCGAATCAATGGATGAGTTTTTTAAATCAGTATCAATTCACACTTTTCAGATATTTTTTGTTCAAAAAAAGTTTTGCACATACTCGCATTTTGCGAGAGTATCACATCATTTTCTTTCGACTTTATGGGCAGTTGGTGCAATACCACTACCTACTGGACTGGAGTTTCCAGCAGAAGCTAGAGACAGAATATATATTCATTCATTTTCTATACCGCTTAATCCTGTGTTCAGGGTCGCGGGGGACCTGAAGCCTATCCCAGGAGACTTCAGGCACTAGGCGGGGTACACCCTGGACAGGGTGCCAATCCATCGCAGGGCACACACACATACACACACTCACACACTACGGGCAATTTAGGAACGCCAATTAGCCTAATCTGCATGTCTTTGGACTGTGGGAGGAAACCGGAGTACCCGGAGGAAACCCACCAAGCACGGGGAGAACATGCAAACTCCATGCACACAGAGACGGGAATCGAGCCTGGCCGGGGAATCGAACCCAGACCCTGGAGGTGCAAGGCGACAGTGCTAACCACTACACCACCGCGCCGCCAGAATATATATTTAAATATTATAAATTACTATCATTTTTTTTTTTTATATCAGCTGTAGTGTGAAGCCATTAGCATAGTGAAGATTTATTCTCCTATACACCCTGCAGGGGTTATTCTGTTTATGTCGAGGCAATCTGCCAATAGAATACATAGTTTACATTATTAAAATACAACATAGTGTCATTTGTTTTATCCATTTATAGTTCTAACTTTAGTCATATTGTTTCCATCAGCATTGCTGTTAGAAAACACTATTTATCACTGAAACGGCCAAGTAAACATTGTCCTGAAATACAATCAATTGAATCAATCAATACAAATATTTCCTTATTATTAACACCCTACAGGTTTCTTGGTGGACTAGTGGCTGACATATGATGCTCTCAAGGCTGTGGCCCGGGTCCAAGTCATAGACTCTATAAGAGGTTGAAACCCTGGACAGGTTTTCTGAAGAGCGGTTTTGAAGCTCAGCTCGTCACCATCTTGGCAGGAGATTATTCTACCTAAACCCCAGTTAATCCTTAAATTGGCAAATGGGTGGAACAAATGGGTGGACCCTGTCATGACAATGTGGCAGCGCTAGGATTTGAACACACAACCTTCTGATTTGTAAAGTGAAGCCTTAACCAGTGAGCCGCTACGACTCTCTCAACCAGCTCACTCTGCTTCAGTGTAATCTTTTATTTTGAGTTTAATCAGTTTGAGCTGTACATCAGAAGGTTGTGTGTTCAAATCCCAGATGATTAGGAAACAGCTCATTCGCAGACACTTGCATGTTAAACACCCCACATACTGTACGTAAAAAATAAAATTAAAGTAACATTTCACAAAAAAGTAGGTCTTGATGTGATGAAGGTTTGTCTAAACAGATGTTTAGTTACATTGAAAGAAGGAGTCTCTAGTGTTAGTGACAGAAATGTTGTAACTTTGTAACAAACAATACATTTTACAAAACTCCTGAAAAAATTACTTTAAAAGCTTTGTGGTTACACGTAATGTTTTTTCTGTCTTATTAACATAAGAAAGAGAATAAAGCGCGTTTAGTGAGTCAGTGGAGTTGCTGTTACAGTACATTGTCAGTGAGAACATTTAGCAACCAGACACATGTCCATTAAGGTGTTGTCCAAGTTGCTCATTAGTGGTGCTTGCGAAGCGAAGCACTACTATTGTTATCTTGCAGATAAATAAGATAGATTGTTATCTTTTTTCTTCTTCTTCTTCTTCTTCTTCCATACAAAAGCACCTTGTTGGTGCCTAACTAGTCCCGCACTGTTTGTCGTAGACCCATGAATGAGGTGTCAAATCGTGCGGCCTATTCGGGAATGGGGTGCTATGACTTTTCTAAGGGGTGGGCAATTAACCGTCCCAAAAGGTCCCATAGACTTAACCAACATCAACTCTGGCCTCCGAGTGGCGCAGTAGGTTAAAGCAATCGGCCGAGCTCTCTCAGCGGGGAGGGCGGATGAGAGGTATTAGTGCACCCACATTACTTGCACAGCTCTACGCCATGCAAGCTCGCGACGCGAAGGGAGCAGATAGCGCTGGCCTCGAGTGTGTTACGACGCCCCCAACAGTGCGTGAGCGAGCAGTTCGAAAAGATGCGGTCGGCTGGCGTTACGTGGTTCGGAGGAAACGCATGATAGTCTTCGGCCCTCCCGGCTGAGTGGTAGTAGTAGCCTTAATGTGGGAGCCCCCTAGTGACGGGGAGGAATTGGACACGACTAAATTAGGGAGAAAATCAGGGGAAAAAGAATTGGACAGGAATAAATTTATAAAAAGAAAAAAAACAACAACAATATCAACTCTGACATCACAGCTATGACTATGATGCCACGGCAAGCACCACTCACATTTTCTTCAGGAAATGTGCCTCTCTAGTTATAAATTACAATTTACATCACTGTCTAATGTTAGTATTTAAGTCACACTAACATTAGACAGTAATGTAAATTGTAATTTAGAATTTAAAAAAAGTCAAAATTTTGTTATTTTCACTTATTGTTTCTTAGTACTGAAAGTATGTATGCAAACTACTGTACTGTATGTGTCAAATAAAGCCAGGTAATTGATCTTAAATGTAAACTCTGATACTGATGCATGACTAAATCAGACGATGCAGAAAGAGAGAGGGAGAGAGAGAGAGAGAGGGGGAGAGAGAGAGAGAGAGGGAGAGAAGTATTTGGAGGCAGGTCTGGCTCTGTGTGCCTTTAGGGTTTCATCAAACCTGACAAGACATGCTAAGGACAAACATCACAGCAGCACAGCAGCGTCCAAAGCGGCGTACAACGTGATGGATTTTGGATTTACGTTTGGAATATGACAAATTAAATAAGTAAGATCTCTGTTTATTGGTGTCATTAGCTATACTAAGCCTACAAATATTCACAGCAAAAGTTTAGAATTAACACAGAGAGTATTGATTTAACACTTTAAATGTACATTTGCATCCATTTGGTTATATATAAACACTCTGGGTGTTACACTGGGGCATTTTGCTGTGTTTAAGTGATTATAGAAATAATAGCGTAGGCAAAGATCATGCTCAATCTAAATCATGAGTACTACTAATAATAATACTTATGCTGTTTAAATGTATTACTAACTCTAACTATATATAAAGGATATATTTAAACTATAACACTGATGGTATTATGGCTTGAAGGAATTATATATGTGACCTAGTCTATGAAAACCCAGCTAAAGTCATCTTTTGTGATTCACTGTTTTCTGCATTAAACCATTCTACACATGATTTTAGACATTAACTGGGTTTTCATAGACTAGGTCAGATAATATCCATATACAGTATATCCATAATAAGTCTCATATGCAGGATAACTCAAATAGATTTTTATACCTTTCACAGACATTTTATATATACAGTTAAATTCTATTCAATTTTATTTGTATAGTGCTTTTAACAAATATATATATATATATATATATATATATATATATATATATATATATTTGCACACAATACAGTATAGGAAATTCTACATAGTATTTGTATTCTACTGTACATTATGTGGCAACTGCAGTTGAATTATTGCAACTGATTATTCAGAAGATTAATTTTCTATCATTTTAGCTCTGACTAGAGCAACTGCAAATCACATGTTTATATTTTGGCAATAATTCCACAAATTAGAATTTCTAGATTTTCAACCTAATACTACGTATATAATACTATAATACAATATATAGCATATCCACTAGTGCTTGGATACTATTAAGGTAGAAAGTTTTCTCAGTACGCAGGAGCCATGATCAGACTGCTTGCTTCATGTCTGAATCACTGACCTCCCAGGAACTCCTCTAATGGCCCATGTGAAGCTCTATTGGAGCGAGGTCAGGGCTGTCCGGGCGATGCGGCAATAACTCACAGCCGGGTTCCTGTAAGTTAGCTGTCGATTTTCAAGGATCAGCTGTCCCACTTGCTGAATGTTATGGGGAATAACTTCAATGTTCTCCGTTCTTTAAATCATTTGCACCATTCGAATGTTTCTAAGAGTCTCATCACCGTACTGTACTTCTGTAATGTCAATCAGTTTCACTCCTTCATTCAGCTAAAAGTTCATCACAAGTCCTCGTTTGACTTATATTTATTTATTTATTTATTAAAAGCAAATTGCATTAGATAATTTGTTTTAACGATAGATAGCATGTTTTGACTCGGCACCAGCCGAAAATTTTAATGTTCTTAGGAGACGTGAATGAGGGTGGGTACTAGTATGTGAGAATTTGCAGGCCAGTGGTTAAAGAGGGTCGACAGAGTTCAAAGAAAGCACAATCCTGTTTATTTTGGACACTGAGTTTAGATTCATACTATGTACAACCGCTACACAAAATCATTCATTACTGTATATGCCAGAATCTACAAGTACGCAGCTCTGTCTGAGGTGAAGCTGTAACTTTTTACACATGACACAGTCGTCAAGACAGGGGAGTTTAACATCACAAGCTGAGGTTTTTGTCTTACAAACCTCACAAATCAGAAAAACAGAAGTGAATGGAACACTATATAATATAGCTTAAGAGATAAGAGGAGCTATGCTGACGTTCCAAAACATTAAATGAGACATGTTATCCTTTTATAAATACATTTTTAAATAGCCTTAAATCATTGGTTCAAACATCTGTAACAGAACAGGACTCAAACACTCCAAGTGTGCAGTTATAGGAAACTAATCCAGGTTGGGATGATAAACGTAACTCAGCTTCATAACACCTTAGACAAGAGTTGATAATGTATTCAACTTTTAAAGGGAAATAATATTAATATACACATTATAACATAATATTTAAGAATTCGCAATGCCCAGAGGTGTCCAGATGTTTAGGGACTGTAGTCAGAAATGTAGCTTGCATTGTATTTTTCAGATTCGGTTCAGGTTATATGCATATAGTAGAAAGGAAGTTAACAATATACTTTGTGCCTGGTACAGTAGATACCCAAAATCTAGATAGTGGACATTCTGAAGTGCAACCGTTCTGCTGTACTGTAAACATTCCTCAATCCAGTTAATGTTATTGAGACCCCTGATGAGCACGGACACTTTTGTTACGCAATGTTTAGAAGCCATCAACGATTTAATGACTTTGAATGAAAAGACATTAACACTGTTTAGACATCAACTGTGTGCATTTCGTCATTCCTGTGTGAGAAATATCTAGATATTTCTGTACATGTCATGATAGTGATATTTTAAACTGTTTATATATATATTAGTAATGGCTGAGACAGCTTTCAACTCGGCTCAGACAGACAGAATGACTCACTTAACTCGGGAACAAAAGTGCACCTGGAGAGAGATGAGTTATACAGTTAAATATTGCTACTATATGAACACACACACACACACATGCACTTTTAATACACACATTGTCTCTTTTTCCCCCCTAGTTGTTCCAGTGGAAGCAGTTGGAGAATCTATACTTCAGAGAGAAGAAGTTTGCAGTAGAGGTGAACGATCCCCACAGGTCAGAATTTTGCTCTATTTGATGGTCAGAACTGTGTGTGATGTGTGTGTGTACAGTATATGTGTATGTGTGTTCATAAAATGCTAATTGATGCCATTGGAATGTATCTGTATGTTAGTCAGCAGGTCGTGACCTTGGCATTGCAATATCCTGTCTGGTATCAGGATGATATCGGAACAAAAACGGTTCACTAGTTGAAACATGAATATGAGAGTCTAATACCATGATGGTCAGCATAGCTGAGACATTTCTGCCTGGGACGGAAGCTAAGAATATTTCCTCTTGACGTGTGAAGCCAGTCAACTGGATCCTTTCAAAATGTTGCTCATGCTACGTCACAGGGGAGTGTAAGAGATTCCGAGGAAAATGCTATTCACCCTATTCCACATACAATGTCTTGAAGTGAAATTGACTCGACAATATCTCAAACTGGAATTAGGAATAGTCCTAATTTAGTATCAAATATCTATGTTCAAGTTGTAGATATATTGTACTGACTTTTGAATAGAGATATCTCAAATCTTCAGCTTTCATTCTGCCAAGTCAAAATGTAATTAGATATCTTGAAATAGAGTTTTGACTTGGCAAAACCATGTCACAAGTTATGGCAAGTAGGATGCGGGGCTTGCTGTAGGCAGGAGCTGCCTGCTATTCAACCCGAAGAATAAACTCTCTACGGATGACATACTGTCTATATCTGAGTAGCATGAGGACCAACATTAACTTTATTCTGTTTAGTCCAAACAGGCGTAAAACCTGTGCCATGGTGTGTGCGGATCAGATGGTCCGCTGTGGTGACCCCTTGACGGAAATTTCTCATCAAACATCAAAGTGTCACAATCTCATCAAATAGTATCTTTAAATTCTCCCATACATAGTAAACTAATATATGTTTAGCTTCTTAAAATAAAACTTTGAAGAATATTCATGGATGGTAATGAAAATAAAAATAAAACCTGGCAGTAAGTTGGCTTAGTAGTTAGCACTGTCATCTCACACCTCCAGGGTTGGGAGCTGGAACATTGCCTCCTGTCAGTGTGCATGGAGTTTTCACATTCTCCCTGTGGTTGGTGGGTTTACACCAGCTATTCGGGTTTTTTGCACTGTGCAATGACATACACTAAAGACTTATTGGCATTTCCAGATCTCCCGAAGTGCATGAGTGGGTTGCCAGGAGTTGAAGACCTGAGTGGTAATGTCTGAGGAATGAATAGATGGAAATATAATCTGTAAAGTTCAATGTTGCGAGACTTCTCCAGTTAGCAACCCTACTCACAATCCTCCAATAAGACTTTACTTATTTGCCATAAAGTGCATTAAATAGGACTGCTTCTTGAAAAGTGCATGTATAGTTTGTAAAGAGTAATTTCGATGTGTCCTACTGTCTGGTCTGACTTTTATTGTTGCCATGGAAACAGCTTAAAGAAGTACTGAAACTCAGAAAAATAACTTTGTGGCTGATCTCTTTTTTTTCCATTTTTATTAGACGTTAAGATTCCAAATATCATCTTGACAATCAGCTTAAGGTTAACAAGGTCCTCTTTACTCAAGTAGATATTGTACTTTGGTCTTATAAAAACAGATGTAATGGCATGGTGCGTTTGGAAGCTGAGCAAACAAGTTTGTCCTAAGCACCTTTACTATAGATTTATATAAAGCATCGAAATGTAGACAGGGCATGACTTGAAACTCGACAGAAACAACAATTTCTTGCACAAACGCTACATTTATCTCATGTGTTCTGACATCTCGTTTTCAAATGTGGAGGATTTTTTTCACTAAACCATGAAAAATATACACGCTTGTTTTGGAGGGAATCCAGACACATTTCAAGGGCAGAATTTATGTTTATGTGCACACGAGTGCAGGCTTAGTCATCAGGATTTTTTTATGGTATTCCAGGAAATGACAAACTGAACAAACTGTTTTTCTCAACTGGCTTTGTAATTACTATGGACAAGTTTTATATATATATATATATATTTTTTTTTTTTTTTTTTTCCCCTACAATGAATGAAAAAGCAAAGCAGAAAACCCATTCAATACAAACTCAGCTATAATACAGACACTTATAGGGAATTGTTGAAAGACTGACGCTTTTCCCCCACAGCTACTGACTAAATAATAGAAGTTGGATTTAAACAATGCAAATGAAATGTGTGTGTTTGCAGGCGAGCAGTGACTAAGCGCACATTTGGACAGACGGGCTTAGTGATCTATACGTGGTATGCTAATCACTCTTTGATCAAAACCATCTGGGTGATGGCCATCAGTCAGCATCAGTTCTACCTTGATCGGAAACAGAGCAAGGTCAGTTATATGGCTGCACACACAGGCATACACACATGTAACACGCAGAAGTGAGCCGGCAGTAGTGATGAATCGTTCATCTTGATTCTGTCCCGATATACTGAGCGTGCTCTGTCTGACTGAAGTTATCATTAAAAAGAATGGGTTAAAGTGCTCGCCCTATCATTCGGAGACCGCTAGTTCATGTCTACCCTGCCATGAATCCTAGGTGATGAGGTAGCCTCCCATAGCCGAGGGCTTGGAATGAATTGATTAGCTGAGTCCTCTCATAGGGGCAGGATGGGAGACACTCACGTCAATCGTGTGGTGCCCCAATGGTGCATGAGTTAGTGGCATCATATGGTTCGGAATAAACACATGATAGTCTTCGGCCCTCCCTGACTGGTAGTGTAGCTTCATGAGAGAGGGCCCTATTGAGGAATGGGAATTGAACATGACAAAATTAGGGAGAAACTTGGGAAAAATTCACAAAAGAATTATAAAAAAAAAAAAAAAAGTTAAAAAAAAAAAACAATGGATGAAAATCTAAAACAATATGAAACCTATCCATATTACTTCTTCACAAGTTACACATGACTGGAAAACTTTCTGACAAGTATAATTAATTTCATTTATTTACTATGGTATAATAAGGCAACACTTCTCTTTTTATTCTTTAATATTACTATTGCTGCATCAATTAAAAGGAGTGCATCATATATGATTAGATATAGTATATTAGAAATTTGCTGTGGAGCTGAAGCTTTTTTCCAATCATGTCTTACTTAATTGTCTAAAAACATTAAAAAGCTACTTAATTTTTTACCATGATTATTTCATTATTTTATCAATTATCAATTATTTTCATTTAAAATGTCAACAGGTGCAAATTTGCAAGAAACATTTTTTGTCACATTTATATCTACAGCCTGATTTATTTCTATGTACTTCTATAGTTGTTTAATATTGTGTCCATATTCAAGTACAGTGTCAAAAGACATTGGGTATAAATGTGAATTGGATATACTGTACAGTAAACACATAAAAGTATATTCAATTGCAAAAAATAAAATAAAATTAATTAGAATATACAGCTAATGATTAATGAGAAGAACTAAAAGGTTATGGTAGGTAGGTACAGTAGGTTTATTGTTTTGCAGGAAAGTGAGTTTTTCACATCTTCATCAACAGGCCAAAATGACTGCAGCAAGAAGTTTAGGAGACATCGCTGTGGACCTGACCGAAAATGGAGCTGCAAAAACCACTAAACTTAATGTAGTGACCAAAAACCAGCTCATTATGGCCAGTAATGGGAGCCTTGTCTCAACTGGTGGGTACAAATTTATAATAGCTATTAATGGTTTACTGTCTGTTTCTTTTAATATAGTACACAACATTTCATATATAGCAGGATTAGTATTATAATTAATATTCAGGGAACATGAATGTTAATAAAGTTGTGCAAAAATATTAATTATGCACTTCCATCTTACACAATTTTTGTAATATTATGGCTACGTCACACTATTATATCACACAACATTTCAGTATCAAAAATACTTACATTTGTACATCATTTCATTTCTTACTACAATCAATATTTAACAGTTTTCTTAATTTTCTTTTTACTTACTTATCTAAAATAAAAATTAAATTTTTACCAAGTACAATATGCATATTACATTATAATTGTGATTACTGTATTTTCTCTAAAATCATTATCAGGTTCTGCAGACTCTGAGATGAACGATGAGCAGAAAAAAGAGAAGCTGGCTGAATTAAGAGTGAAAGAGAAAGAAATTCAAGACGTCCTGAGCCACAAAATGGCAGAGCTGAAGGAGATATGCCTTAGGGAAGCTGTAAGCGTACCTCTCATTTATTTTTAATGTTTCATACACTATACTTCTTTTTTAATACATTGTGGATAGAATTTAACTACTGGTTTGATGATATATATATATTTTTATATATAATTGCTACTTTATGTTTTCACATTTACAGTACGCTGTAATGTATTGTGATGTTTTGTTCAGGAGCTGACTGGTAAGCTCCCTAAAGAGTACCCAATGAGTGCAGGTGAGAAACCCCCTGGCATCAGGAGAAGAATTGGAACATCTTTCAAACTGGACGACCTTTTCCCGTATAACGAGGTTGGTGTAATTCTTCTTATAAAAAGCTCCTTTGTAATTATTTGCTAAGTATTTTTTTTGCTTCCCTGTGATTTTCTGCTAACTTAGAATTGGTTTTTGATTTTGATTAAAATATAGTAAATCTATTTTAAAGTTAATTTAAATGTAGTTTTTTAGTCCATAATATGAATTTGTACATAAGACTTTAAAACAAAAAAAAGTCGATTAATTTCCAACACAGTTGAGAAATTTGTAAAATATTCACTATAAAGTATTTATATATGATTTAATATGAAGTGATATTTAAAATGGTGAAGTTCATTAAAATCAAATTATATTTTAGTCTGAATCTGAATTTGATGTCATTCATCTGATTGATTATTTTAAAATTAAAGTTTAATTGATTCAAAAGCAATTTTAAGTAAGTTGGACTTTTATGTCTTTTTCAACCAAGATTATTGACAAATTTTAATATTCAGGTGTTTACGGTAATATCATGCATGATAAACTATATACCATACTGTGCAACAGTCTTGAGCCCTCCTCATTTCTTCAATTTAAATTCAATCATGTAGATTAAATTAACAAACAAATGTTTTACTGTGACAGAAGTACCTAAATACACAATGTAAAAATTGGTTGTTTATGTAACGACTTTAGTAGCAACCTCGTTTCCCTTTTTGTCTGTTCCAACTATTGATGCGCGAGTCGGGTATTTTTCCAACCCGCGGGTCCCGCTTTTATGAAATTATTTGGCCCGCCCCGCACCACTGTATCTATTTTTACAACCCGCCCCGCGCCGCACCCACGACCATTAAATTATGTAAATTCCCGACCTCAATTTCTCTTGCACCTCATCTTCCATCTTCACTTTTATTTCTTTGTTTTTGTTGTGACTGGCAGCGGAATTGCATGCAACATACATGGATTTTTTTATTTTATTTAGTTTTTAATGACCCGCCCCAACCCGCCCCGCAAATAAAACGACAATTTCTTTACCCGCCCCAACCCGACCCGCGCATCACTAGTTCCAGCCACTCATCATCTGCACCTTTTTCTCACTGGTTCAAGCCTTAAATTATATTGTCTTTTAATGCTTGAATGATTTAGGTCACTAGAAGGTCTCTGTGTGGCTTAACAAACAAAATACATTCCTCTGAAACTGGTCAGGTACAGTACTGAAAATGATCCCATGAGCCAAAAAGTCCTGAAGAACTACTCCTCAGGACTAAAAAAATACAAGAAACAGCTGGCTCTTAGGAAACAAAATCTGAAGAAATGAGAGGGCGCTCAACACTTTTGTACAGTAATGTACTGTAGATGTCTGTAAATGGTTGTTTTGCGCAGGATCCATACCTGAGGAACCTGGAGAGTCGTTTTGCTCTGCAGAGGAAGATCGTAGAAGCAGCAAAAAAGCTAGCTTCAGAACACGACATCGGCAAAACAGTGAAGAAGAAGAGGAGGAGGAATTGCCTGGATGCCATGCAGAAACTTCAGGAAATCGAGGATGAGATGAACCGTTACCGTGTGAAGAAGGGCAAGAGGCCCACTCAGAGAGCCTCGCGGATCATCGCAGGTATGTTTAGAAAGGTGTCCAGAAAGAAAAGTACGAGTTCAAAGGGATAGAAAGCAGGTCTTAATTGCAAAGGTTTGATCATCATTATCATTAAAAGTGGGAACACTTAACAGTTTATCTGCAACCTTTAAACAAAATTATCATTTTGTTGACGCTGCAATGAATTACACACATTCAAACAACTTTCAGCATTTTTAAGACTTATCAGCTCCTTGATATACACTCAGAATTGAGAATTTCTCAGAGCTGTGGTATGAATATAAACATATATTAAAATCAGTGTGCTTTGTGAAGCATAGAAAACCATCTTAAGGCAAAGTACGTAAATGTCACACAAACGCCCATCATCATCTATCCTGAAGCGTGCTCATTGAGCTTTCTTTGATTTTGTTTTTTTGAACTGTCTACCCTATGTACTTAACATGTCAACCCCGGGTTTAATAAATCCATAAAGGCTCACACACACACACACACACCTAATATCTTTCTCTCTCTCTCTCTCTCTCTCTCTCTCTTTCTTTTTTATACAGAAGAACTGGGTCAGTCAGAATGCAGCTCCCTTTCTGACAGCATCCCTCTGGATGAAAGTATGTGCGAAAATAAAGCTAAAAACCTGTCATTTCAGTAGCATTATAGTTTATCATAGCAGCTAAATACAAAACGTTTTAGCTTTAAGCATTAGATTTATCACATTTCACGTCACTTCAGCAGTGTGAACTATTTTCTCAGACCAGTATGGTTTAAATTATCATCCAGTTAAACATTTTCCTCACAGATACTTATGTAAGCTCATTTTTTTCTGCCACATAAAGTGAGGCTTGCTTACATTTTACATAAACAACTTGAGTGTATTTTAAGGGGAAAAGAATATTTACCTCAGCAATTTGCTAAACATTCCTGCTAGTATTTTCAGCAGTCTGCTAAACATCTTTGACCTATTCCTGATACATTCAGTTTAAAATGTGTACTGTTGCTAGGATTGTTAAAGACACACACACACACACACACACACACACACAACCTTTAAGCATTCAACTAAATTCAACACCTTTCCACTTTTGCTAAGCAGCTAGCAAAACATTTCAGCACATTCACTTTAGCAGCATAAACATTTTAGCATTTTATCATGCTAACAGTTTATGTTAGCAGCCTGGTACATATTTTCTTCACAGATACAGTTCTTAGTTTGCTAATTTTTTGGTGACAAACTTTGTGAGCCTTGCTCACATTTTCACTTGTGTTTATTTTACAAGGAAAAGCATTTACCTCATTAGTTTGCTAAACATTTCTGCTAGCATTTTAGCAGCCTGCTAAGCATTCTTAACATATTTCAACTACAGTTAACTCAAAATGTATGCTATTTTTGTTTTTTTCTTAAGCGTCTAAGATAAATCTTAGATGTTAGATTCATCAACTTTTCTTAAAGCGCTAGCAAAACATTCCTGCTACAAACTTAGCACTGTCTCTAGTCTCTCTAGCAGTGTAAAACAATTTCAAATTAGCAGCCTGCCGACATTTTTTTCCTCAGAGATTTAAAAGGGGTTTAAATTCAGCCACATAAATTTTATCCTTGATAAAATGCTCACAGCTTTTGTTTTTTTCCTGAGGAAAAATATAAAAATTTTAGCTGAGAAATTTCTGCTACATTCTGTTAAATTTTTTTTTTTTTGCTCAATCATGCTTTTCTGTTACAAGCATTCAGACTAGCCACTGCTGTAATTTTAAGTAGCTGCTACAGAGATGTTACTTTAATTGTTGTGTTAACCACAGTTTTTTTTTCTGCTTTAGCAAATTGCAAAATATTTGCGCTAAAACATTTTTACTTGTCACATAACAAAATGCTGTATATTTTTACTACTAGCATACTGTTTAGCAGCTATATACAGTACCTACACCATAAGCACACATTACGTTAGCAAGTTATTACACAGTTTTGCTAAACATTGCTTAACAGCTTGTTAAATATAACACCCGTTCAATTGAATAGTAGACTTGTTTTGTTTTTAAGCACAAGACTTTTATTTATTTTTTTACTGGCAAATTGTTATAAAAAGTACAATATAGTTGTACAATAGAAATATCTTGAAAATGTCTTCTGTCATGTGTGTATGATGCGTAGATGATGTTAGTCAGCGACGGCGGTCTCGCTCCCTGCAATGCTCTCCGTTACTCAACGCTCCTCCCACGGTCAGCCTGGACTATGATACACAAAGACGATCCTCTGAGAGCGACACACACCACGACACTACACTCAGCAGGTGTGTATGTCCTCAATATGATGTCGTCCTTTTGTTGATATGTCCTCTATTTATGACTTTGTCTCCTGTACATTGTCTCCTCTTTGTAACCGGAAGACTGGAGTGTGATGGTCAGTCTGGTTTGTATTACACCTCTCATGATGCCTCCTCAGCCAGCAGCAGTCCCTATAAAACCATCCCTCGCAGGCAGGCGGAGCTCCAAAACGTCGCACAGACCCTTGCCCTGACCCGTAACGCTTACAGCAGCAGCCAGCTCGGGTACAGAAACATTGTGAAATTTGTGACTTAAGCAGCTAATTTCCCTTTAAAAGCAAGTTCTCTGTATAATTTCTTTTTTAAACTGGCAGGTCTGACGGTCCAGGCCACGCGTTCCGGCATCGCAGTGGAAGTTTGGAGTCTCAGTCTCATTTCCTTTGTTATTCCGGTTCAGAGAGATCCGTTTTTCCAGGGCGCCGTAGCAACAGCAGTGAGATCCTGGATGATTGTTCATCGTGCACAAGTGTGTCCAGTGCCGATTTTGGCCCTCCTTGTCCTTCCACTCCTCCGTATCTCATCCCTTCATCGCTCCATCACCAACCCAACACAGGCAGCATGCCAAACCTGGTGCCCCACCACACACACACTCATGCTCACGTACAAACTCACCCACGCACACCATATAGCCCTGCTGCATATTACGTACCCGGCTATGCAACTTCTGACTATGAGCCATACGCTAATGCCAGTGCTAATGGTGCTTACGTATATGAGAATGAACTCGAAGGACACTATAATGTCAACCCCTCATACCATGCGCATGGCTACCATGGAAATGGGCGCAGCAAGAATTATGGGATGGTGCACAATCCGTATGCAACACTGAGACCTCCAAGAAGCAGGAATGAACTGTTGGCTAAAACCATGCAAAAAGCATTAGTGGTGGAGCATCTAAGAGGCTGGTACAATCGCAACACTGCGGGACGGAGGCCAGTCTATGGCTACGAATATGATCGAGGATACCAACATCTGGGCTACCAAACTTTACCAGCTCCATTTAGCAGATCCAGTAGGACCAGCTCTTATTCATCAGGTACCGGCATATCCACTGAAAATCTCTTTAAATGAATCTCAGAAAATTCTTCATTACATACCTAATGAGTCAAGTGTAAACTGTGGTTGTACACAGTTGACTAAGTTTGCAAGCTAACACCAGGTGTGAAATTGGTGCTAATACAGATGACCTGGCACATCTAAACATAAATCGCTAAATATTCACATAGCCAGCTGTATACCAAATACAATGCATCACTAAATAGTGGACTGCGGTCTGGTTACAGGCCAAATGGCAGTTACAATAATTAATATACCAGTAATTTAGCACCTTCCCATTGAGGTGGGCATGGCTATACACGTCATTCAACAGAGCCAATCAACCCAATAAATCAGTGTGTATAGACAGAGTGTATGAAAAAACACAAAGTGATATACCTATTAGCTGGCTGCCAGCCAGATAAAAACTTACAACAAAAACGGAAACGAAAGCATCATTACTCCAAAAAAAAAAGGAAAGTAGACTATGAAAACCGAACCTTTAAAGACGAATGTCAATCAATATCTGGTTGTTCTTCCTGCAGGAACAGTTTGTTTCTTTTCATTCATTCATTCATTTTCTATACCGCTTAATCCTGTGTTCAGGGTCGCGGGGGACCTGGAGCCTATCCCAGGAGACTTCGGGCACTAGGCGGGGTACACCCTGGACAGGGTACAGTTTGTCTCATATTTCCGAAACCATGGGGATAATAAAAAGCTCCACTATGAGACAAAACACTGGCCATTTGCGCAAACATTAAGGCTCATAAATACCTGACTTTTTTCATTCAGGACCCCTGCCATACACCATATATGCAATCTGATTTCCTGCATCACCATTACACCATCTGTTCCACCTTTGTCCTGTTGCAGTGTCCTCTACAGCTAGTGGAGGAACAAACTGGCTCACGAATGCAGATTTGGGGCGGAGCGAGAGTGAAGTGGATGGAGACATCACCCCAACATCCCAAAAGTCCTTTGCTGGAGCCTACAGTCCCACACGCAGCAGGTGAGGGAAAATGTTCAGCGAGGGAAAATGTTCCGCAAACATAAATATAGTTTAAAATATAGCTAAATATAGTTTTTATTAGCTTGCTCATCTGTATATTGTGCTTTGTGAAAATTGCTGGAAGAAATAAGACATACCGCAATGCGCAAAAAAAAAAAAGCATTCCAGCATGCTTGGAGGGCTTAGCTGTTTCAACAAGGATTTAGGGTTGATTGTAAGAAGTGGGTGCCTGGGTTCCAGAGAGGGTTTTGGGATGGTGTGTAGAGTGGAAGGTCATGTGTTTGGGTTTCAGCAAGGGTTTGCAGTTAAAGGAGTAGAAGTACTGGTCAGGTACATGGGTTATGGGATAGTTATGGGATGGGGGTGTAATGTAATGGTTTGATGTTTGTGTAGGGTTTGTTGGTAGTGGTATTGGCTGACTACTTGGGGTTCAGGAAGGCTTTAAGGTTGGTACAGTATGTAGTGGGCCTGGTCAGGTGTTTGAGATTCAATGATGTTTTATGGTGTTTTGTAGTGCTACTGGTCAGGTGCTTGGGTTTTAGTCAGGGCTCGGGGGAGGTTAGGTGTGAATCTGTGAATATCTCTAGTAATCTGTGAGGGATATGGTCTGGTGTGTAGTAATACGAGTCTGGTGTTTGGGTTTCCTTAAGGTTTTAAAATTGTGGTATTGGTCAAGTGTGCTTAACTGTTTGTGGATCATCCAAGGTTGGGGTAGGTATTTTGGGGGCTGGAGTTGGTAGGTAGTGTTAGGGGTTGAATGTTTTGGTTCCAGCGAAGAGTAGGGGTTGGCAGATAATGGTGCTTGTCAGGTGTTTGAATTTGTGTTTAGTAGTACTGATTAAGTGTTTTGGTTCCAGCAAATCGGGGTTGGCTGATAGTGATGCTGGTGAGGTGTTTGAGTTTCAGTAAATATTTTGGAGTGGTTTGTAATGTTATTGGTCAGGTGTGTAGGTTTTAGTGAGGATTTGGTTTTCAATGAGGTTTGAAAGTGTTTTGTATGGGTTACTGGTGGTCACATGTGTGTGTTCTAGTGAAGGGTTGGGGTTGGTGTGTAAGGGAATTGGCCAGGTATTTGGGTTTCAATGAGGTTTTTGTAGGGCAGTGGTTCTCAAAGTGTGGGGCGCGCCCCACTAGTGGGTAATACAGACATGACAGGTGGGGCGCAATGAACGGGAGGGAATAACAGGAAAGTATCTATTCTAATTCATGCTTTTCTTTATTGATAATGAAGAGCGTACGCTCAAAACTAAACAATCACACACAAATAAACGGATCATTAATACAAGTAAATTTAAAATAACATCAGTTGTGGGCCGGGAGAAAAAGTGGAACCATAGTGGAACAATAACGGTTTAACGTCGGACGGTTTAAGTGCTCGAATCACAAACCTGCGCGACCCACTGGGCAGCGCTGCGCGACTCTGACCGAAAAAGACCGCGCCGACCATCAAAATACATTTCACCCCGCTGGGTAAACCAGGCATGGCAAGGCGGAAACAATATTAAACAGTCCTGACATTTTAAATAAAAACACAGTGGGTCGCGCAGGTTTGTGATTCGAGCGGCGCTGCGGGATCCACCGGGCTGCGCAAATAAACCAGATCATCACTGCGCTATCCAGATAGTCGCGCTGCGCTGTATTTGCGCAGATATTTGCTTCAATCGAGTGCCGCGGTTTCGGCCCACTTTTCATGTGTTTGGCTTCACATACACTTCGACAATGGAAGAAGACGCTGCAGCAGCAGTGAGTTTGCTTACATGTGACGAAAAACAAAAAACGAGTGGTGTGGAATTGGGTATAAGAAAAGTGAAACGAATTAGATGACCGTGATTTGGAAGATACGCAAGTGCACTGTTTTAACAAGTGGTGGAAACACGTCGAACCTTTTCTATCATCTGAAATCCAAACATCCAAACGAATATGGCCAAAGTAAAAAAAAAAAATGCGGCAAACCTCATCAATTCACAGTTTAAATAAAATTACATAAAACATTTTATAAAATTAAGTAAAACAGTTTGTTTGTGTTTGAATTTTTATTTATGCATTTTCAGATACAAATTGCTATATTGGGGGCGGCGCGGTGGTGTAGTGGTTAGCACTGTCGCCTTGCACCTCCAGGGTCCGGGTTCGATTCCCCGGCCAGGCTCGATTCCCGTCTCTGTGTGCATGGAGTTTGCATGTTCTCCCCGTGCTTGGTGGGTTTCCTCCGGGTACTCCGGTTTCCTCCCACAGTCCAAAGATATGCAGGTTAGGCTAATTGGCGTTCCTAAATTGCCCGTAGTGTGTGTGTGTGTATGTGTGTGCCCTGCGATGGATTGGCACCCTGTCCAGGGTGTACCCCGCCTAGTGCCCGAAGTCTCCTGGGATAGGCTCCAGGTCCCCCTGAACTCAGGATTAAGCGGTATAGAAAATGAATGAATGAAAATTGCTATATTTTTATGTATATCGTTATCGAGGTAGAAATTTGCTTCTACCGTGATAGAAGATTTTGGTTATATCGCCCCCCCCCCTAATGAAGCCTATATTGAGCTTGGATTCATGGTGGTGATGGTGGGGGCAGAAGAGAGACGAGTGTGTGTTTTGTGTCTTATACCGCTGGCAGCAAACCGCATGAGACCCAACAAACTAGGAAGACACTTGGAGACAACACACCCCAGTCACGTTAATAAGCCACTCGAATTCTTTGAAAGAAAGCTGGCAGAATACAGACAGCAGGATAATCGCATGGTAACATCTGAATCAGTGAACAGCAAAGCACAAATGGCTTCATTCAAAGTTGCATACAGAATTGCAAAATAGTTGCAAAAAAACTACAAATGATTGCTGAGCACCTAATAAACATGGGGTCAATTATGCAAAGATAAGTGACAACGTAAGCCTTTTATAACAATTGCACGTGTATTTTATCTGTTTTTAACTTGTTGTTGTTTGATCGTATTGGTTTAGAAATTGATATTTAAATAAACAGTAAACTTGGCCGATTTCGTTATTATTTTGTTGACAAGTGGGGCTTGAAAATTCGCTCACCACCTTAAGTGGGGAATGACAGAAAAGGTTTGAGAACCACTGTTGTAGGGGGTTAGTGTTCAGGTGTCTCGGTTTTAGTGAGGGTTTGGGGTTGGTGTATAGGGGATCTGACCAGGCAATTGGGTTAATAAATGAGTTTTGTGTTTGCCGGTGTGTCAGGTTTCCTACTGAAGGCAGTCCGTCCAGGCGCACTGATTCTCTCCCACACACTTCAGAATGTGGAGATGTGTTCACCAATGATACAGACCATTAGAAGAAGCACAAAATGACGGGTAAGTTCTTAGCAAAACTATGTCTCCTAGATGTTTTCTATTTTTTTTGGCTGGTTTGATATCTAGTGTACATGGATGCTACAGTTTATATTGCAGCATTTTTGTTTGTTTTACAGGCGGACCAAATCTCTACCACTGCAGCACAGCACACATGGGGTGACCTGTCTTCACCTGTTTCCTGTAAAATGTAGAAAAGGGTTTTTTTTTCCTTCTTTTATCGTGCCTTGGAATGACAAGTTCAGTCAGAGGGGTTTTAATCAGAACTTGAAGATATGGAAAAATGGAGATAAATAAAATATTACATGACAACAATGTTCAAAACTTTCAAGGAATCCAAGTTCGATCAACGGTATGGTTTATAATCCAGTGATGTTTGTGCTGTGTATTTAACCAAGACTCTAGTAAGCACGCATCCTCTTTTTAAAACCTGATTTATTTGGCTAATATCAATCGTTTCTGAATGTACTGTAGGCTGCTGGCAGCCAGACAAAGAAAAGGTGATTGAAAGAGACAACAGCTGTGTCTCAAATATTACGTTTTGTGAGCTCTGTAGGAGGTTAATATGCAGACAATGCACTAGAATTCCCAGGATAGAAAAGGAAGTATGCTCTCTATATAGCAGAAGCGAGCAGGTAACTTAGAGGGCTTTCAAAAATGGCAGACAACATACTGACTATTGCAACAAAATAGACACAAATTAGGTGGGGAAGATTTTTGCGTGGCCATTTTTTTTTTTCCTCTGGAGGCTCAATAATAGATTTGATTACTTATCGTCAAACACACAGACGTTTGATAGTCCAAGGAAAAGTTTATAGTGTAGGCATAGAGTGCACAGAGCACAATTTGAGAATGAGCCTGTAATGAAAGCAACAATTTTACATTTTTTAATATGTTTCTAAAAACACTGCACTGAGCAAAAGTCTTGAGCACCCCAATACACACACACTTCTTCATATTAAATTAAATAAATAACGTTGAATTAAAAAAAAAAAAATGCAATCAAACCTCAATCAATCAAACTGTGACAGGCTGCAAAGTGCCTAAAGATGCAATGTAAAAATTGGTTATGTAACAACTTCAGCAGCGACCTCATTTCCCCTCTCATCTGTTGGACCCACTCACGCATTCAGCATCACCAGTATACTAATCACCGGCCTGATCATATGTCAACATCTGCACCTGTCTCTCACTGGTTCATGCCTTAAGTTGTTCTTCTTAATGACTTGAATAATTCATAGGTCACTGTGTGGCTTAAAAAACAAAAAACATTCTTCTGAAACTGGTTGGGTACAGGGACTGATCTGGAAATGAGACCCATGACAGTCCTAAAGATTATATATAAAATACCTGAATGTCTGACTCTTTGGAAGCAAAATATAAAGAAATAAAGGGGGGGGGTTCAAGACTTTTGCCCAAAGTACTAGAAAATAATGCTGAAACGATCTAGTATTATTATTGAATCTTGTAAAAACACCAAAATATATTATTACCGTCAACCAAATGCAGGTTTATGATTCAGAACCCATCAAAGTACTGATATAAAGTGTGTGCAGGTCAAACAAGACACGTGAGAAACTTTAATATCATCATTATCATGGGTTATGGGATTGGAATCTTTAGAAGACATGGGCTACTTAGGCAGCCCGCTACCCGGGGATGGCATCCACGCTAAGATCACAGTCCTTGGTGATTACCATAGTATCTTGTGTTACGATTATCGGTGCAGAGATTTTGTTTATGGTGAAAATGATGAAATCTAGCCATATGAAATCAAGCTGCCTTTTTACAGTCTGTGTTTTAGTCCTATAGCACTGTTTTTGTAGATGAATGAATGTTAAGACGTCAGGAGAATTAGTAACATCCCCTGACTGTATGTACGAAAGCAAACTAACGTCTAAAAAACAAAAAAAAAACATAACATACATAAATATGAAAACGGTCCAACACTGAGTGCACAACAACCGAATATCGGCAGTTATTAAACACTATGTAATATAATGTAATATAATGTAACATAATATAGCTAATTCATAGTACTCAAACTAGCAAAGTTTTAAAAATCAGATTGGGTTGTGCACTCAGACCTTTAGACCCTAAATGAGAAAAAAAATAATAAGATGAAAAACTTTTTTTACACGTGAGGCTTGTTCTCTTCTTAAACTGTATACAATATAAAATAAAAATATAAAACAACTTAAAGAATGGCAAAAGATTAATTGATGTGATATTGAAATTTGAATGTGTGACAATGCTCTTTACAAGGAACTGCATTATAAAACCGTGAATTTCCCCTCAGAAAAAAAGGTTTGCGTGTTTTAAAATGACTTTAGTGTCTATATTAGGAAAAGCATGCAATACAAAAATGACCTGGATGGATTTATTTACACAAGAAATTCAGGATTTCTGAAGTTCTAATAAATCCGGGCAAAAGTTTATATTACAATAAACAAATGGAATTTTTGATACGACTGACTAAACAGTAATATACTGTTGAATTTAAGATGCTTATTTTTATTACGTTTAAAGAAGACACCCTCATCTGGAGTGACTTACAGTACAGAACAGCATGGGAGTGTATATTAAACACAAAGGTCATAGATTAAGTCTACAACTACTACGGACACCACATTAAGCTGATTATCTTTCATTAGCAGCACATCTTTCATTAGCATGCCGTTTATCCATCTTGTTCTACAAATGTGCTTAGAATAACAATTGATCTTAATTTAATCAAAATTAATCAGATTTAATCAATGGCTTCTGACTGATCAGATTAGAAAATTTTATGGCAATGTGGTTTAACAGATAAGAGATATTGATAGCACTATTTATTATCTACTAGTAAAAGAAAACATATAGTAGTATTGAAAATCTGTCCTTCTCCCAGCTACAGAAAATCCCAAACACGTTTTTTTTTTGTTTGTTTGTTTTGCACTGAAGCTACAAGGCTAGTGTAGCCCACAAGTTAAGGCAAATGGAGTGCCTCCAAGTTAGCACGATGCAACAGGTCATTTTTGTTTTGTATCTTGCTTTACAAGCACAAACTTCACAAAATCACCTTAAAACACAACATGAAACTAAAAAAAAAAAGATTTTTTATTCTTATTTAAAGAAAAAGAAAAAACTGTGGAATGTTCCTGTAAAGTCAATACTGGCTGATCGTTCCATTCTGGAAAACATGGACCGTTTATTATAAATTTCTTTTTTAAAAAACCTGAATGTAACACCATGGCATTGTGTTTTCCTGTATCGTCATTGTGTGTTGTGTCAAAATGCATGTGCTGTACAAATGCTGGACTTTAAAATGCTTTTTTTTTTTTTTTTATTCCATCCACCTTTTGTGGTCATCGCTCAGTGATTGTCGATTTTTATCTCAAACATAATAAAAAAAAAATGCAGCCCACATTATGTGTGATTGACTGTGGTTGAGAATAAAAGAAGCCGTGTGTGTGTGTGATGATAAACAGTGTGGAAAAGTTTGCTCAGGTTCCTTTGCTCAGGCGTCCCATCCGGCTGCCTGTGCATGGACATGAACGTCTCCTTGTTGCCGATCTGATGGAAGTGGGTCATGTCTGCACCGACATCTTTTTTTGTCTCATTTACAGAACAGGAGTTGTGTATGAAATAAAAAAAAACATTTCTGTTTAGCTCACACACACAACTAACAGCTAGTGGACGGAGAGGAGACATTCGCTGAATCTGACAAAAAAGTTTATTTGATTAGAACAGCTTTCTCTCATTGTAAGTCGAACGCAATAATATTTGTGTGGTGCAAGCAGAAGGTTCAGGAGGATTCTCATCATTTATCACCCTGAAAGAAAGACTGAAGCTCACGCTAGTATCGGTCACTTCTGGTGTGGTGTACAATGCTATCCAATGCTTTATTTGTCATTTATATAACATTTTACATTTACAAACAATTAACAAGACAGGAGTGACGTAACTCTAACGGCATTGGCTCTTTCCTTTTAAAATCTCTGCTCATAAAACAGTTCATTAAAAGGCCTCCTCACTTAAAAAAATATAAATATTTCCCTGGAGAGAAAATGTATATACATCGCTTCCCCCCCCCCCAATATTGTCCATCAGACAGAAACCAGACACGCCCCCATTTCATGTTTTCTTGACTTTTTGATATGTAGCAACAGGATTTAACACAACACACACGGCTTCATTCCGGAATAATTCTACAGCCACATTATTTAGCTAGCTAACTAGCTCGTCGTACCCTTGACTCAAATCATGCCTAGGATTCATTGTTTCACTAGCTAAGATAATGTTAATAAAAAAAAATAAAGCACGAACAATTGAAGGATTGGTCAGTAAAACATAGCTAACTGCCAATCATGCTAAACGAGTGATCGTGATTTGAACGAGAAATATATAACTAATCCCTACTAATGCACACACCATCAGGCGAACGCCATCAGGCACAAAGAAATCGAATACAGAACGGAGATTGAACGTCTCTAGTGTTGGACAGAGTGACGCACCTTGTCGATAATTTTACACCCAAAATCTTGAGAAATCTGAATTAACAGGTTTACACTATATAACAATCATAATCATTGTTATTTGATTCCAGTCACAGATAATGACATCATTCAGGTAAAATATTGCTATATGTTTTTTGTATAATAAAAAAGCCGCTTTTTTTTTATTATCTAATCCTGAATAATTTGCCGTCCCTCACAAAACATATTAAAAAGATAACGATTATATGCTGAACCCTTATATGCTGTCTAATATTTTACACTTATTACAACAAGAATCAACATCCATACACACCTCCTCCACACACACACTCAGTCGATGAGAGGACTATGATTCATGACAGTGTATAAAGTATAAAGTAAACATAACTCTTATAATTAAAAAAAATAATTAAAATAAAAAACTATTTTTGATTGTTCTTGACAATATGCAATTTTTTCCTGAAAGTAAAGGCTGTGAGACACCACACTGTGGTGAAGATTTTGTCAAAAACATCAAAGACATTTTCCTCAGTGGATTCTTATTACAGAAGAAGGCATTACTTAACACTATGAGAGATGCAGCGTGCGAAATAACCGAAGGAAGAATTGTACTGATTACAATCCTAACACTCGGTGTTAATTATGGCTCAGTGTGACATGATGTGGACTGTTACTGCGGTCGGTGTGTGTACACATCACATGGGGCTGTATTTCCTCTTCTTGGCATCTGGGGTGTCGCTCCTGTATTTCATCTACAGAAGAAAGATTTTTTTTAAATCCTGTTTGTTTCTCCTAAGAGATGTGATTTAAATGTACAAAAATATATACAAACAATTACACTTTCTTAGAATTATTGTTCTAATCTTGATCACTACTACAATGTATGTAATACTGGTATTAGTACGAGGTATTAGTTCTGTATTTAAATCTCAGGATCAGTTGAAGAAAAAGTAGAAGAAAATAATTGGGGAGAAAAAATTAAATAAAATCAAGACCATGTGATTCACTCCGTAATTCTCAGTAATTTTCATGTGTAACTAATCCAAGTATTATCCTGTATGTTTGCTTCTTCTTCCTTTATTTCTTTAGTGGTTGGCAGCCAGCTTTTAGGTGCATTACTGAGACTTCCTGGACTAGATCAGTAACAGTTCTCCCCCGGGGTCAAGGGTCAAGTTTGGCACTACTGCCACCTGCTGAACTAAATTGGTGATGATTAAGGGTCAAGTTTTGCAAGATCTTGCAAAATGGTCCCATGTCCCTTTTATTTCCTCCTCAGATTTTTTTTTTTTTCAAAAAAATTTTTTTGCCTCTGTAGGCATCACATGACAGTTTAACACTTAAAGGAACGTGCTATCCACCCTCTTCCACATACATAACCTCAGAACATGATTGAATAATTTTTTAAGTTTCTGAGATTGGTAGGGAAGACGGGGCACACAGTCGCCCCCACCCACCCAGAGTCCATCATGTTGTGCTGATTAACAATGTTGAAAATCAGAATTGTATTAATTCGGTTCATCTAATTTAACACAAAAGGTAAAATATACGGAGAGGTTGTTGGTCACATGATCGTTGGTCATGTTTCTTGTGAAGTGGCCGATGATTTCACAACAGCATGGATAACAGGTGAAACAGCTATACAACTATTTTCAAACTAATACAGTGAGCGTCGAAAATCTGACCAACCACAGGGTCAGCAATTTAACCGAGCTTGGAGGTCTAGATCTGATAAAAATGGCACCACAGGTGTTTTTACAAATCTCATTTGATTTCAGACGATTATTTTTCTGATTGAAAACAATGTGATTTCAGAAAGAATTTAGAAATGTTCATATTAATTTTTATGATACGGTGACAATATTAGACCATGATGACCAATGTGATTCCCATGTTTATGTAAGAGAAAGTCAAAATGCTAATTAAATGATTGGAAGAGAAAGAAGAAGAGGAGGTTAGGGTGTTGCTCACCTGGTTCTCCGTACTCTCCTGTCGAGCTCTTTTCTGCTCAAGGTTTTGCTAAACAGTGAAGGAAAATCATTTAGATTCAAAACACTAATAGATTTTAATAGATTTAATTCCAAACAAGACAATTTTGAAAGTTAATTGCTCTTTTTTTCCCCCAATTATATAGTAATTGACCAATTCCTTGTCAGGATACCAGTTCTCGCATAAAATAAATAAATAAAATAAAATAAATAATAATACGAGGGGTGTTCGAGTAAAACAGGGACTTTTAATTTTGCAGAATAACAGAACAGTTATGAGAGCTAAGCTCCATGTATTTCTCTACACAATCCCGTACTACACCAATGCACATATCCCAGTGTTTCACTTTCTACCATCAAGGTAGAAAGTTCGGTCAGTGTGCCGGAGCCATGATCAGATCGTCTGCTTCATGTCTGAAACGCCAGCCTCCCAGGAACTCCTTTAATGATCCAAACATGTAGAAATGGCTTTGAGCGAGGTCAGGACCCTGCGGACGATGTGGTAATAACTCCCAGCCGAGTTCCTGCAATGTGCAAGTGGTGTTGTGTACGATTCCCACGGACAGATGCGCCTCCTGCGCAAGTTAGTGACAAGTTATCTGTGGATTTTCAACGATCTGTCGTTCCACTTGTTTAATGTTCACCGATACGACTGCATTGGGTCGCGATCCACCTCGGCCAGAAGCAAACGTGTGGTCTTCTTCGGAATATTTGCACCATTCAAATGTTTTATTGCAACTAAGCGGCTGACTGTGTTTGAAGTCTTTTGTAAATGTCAAATCACTTTTACGTCTTCATTCAGGAGAAATCATAATTCTGTAAAGCTGCTTTGCGACAATGACCATTGTTCAAAAGTGCTATAGAAATAACATTTAACTGAAATTTCATCATAAGTCCTGGTTTGACTTGAGCTTAAGAACGTAGCTTTTAATGCTTAAAAACTTGTAAGAAACAAAGCTGTTTAAAACGAATCAGAGAAACATTAGTGTTACGGAATTTAATTGAAACAATAAAATTGAGAAGGCGAGAAGGTTCACGTCTACCCATAATTCTGGGGTGTTTGTGTCCTGTTGCTGTTTCTGTCATTATAACTGAATGTATGAAGTAAAGTTTGTCGAGTGGCAGAAACTCAAATAGTTATAAAACATCATGATTGGCCAGAAAGTGTACTGGTGACATTTTGACATATTGCACACCTTGTTTATGATCATTAAAATGCAGCTCTAAGAATAAGTATGACTCAGAAAACAAAACAATACATACACCTGTATATGCAGAAAACAGAGATGAGCTTATGGGTGGAAGTGACGTCAGGTGTATCTACAGTAAATCTTTACCTTGTGGAGCTCTGAGAGCTGCTGGTGTCGGATTAAAGCCTCTTTACTGGGAAACTGTCTCCGGCAGAGTAAACATGCCAGTTTCGCCCAGTCCGTCATCCTCTCCTCTCTCTCTACTCCTCCCACATCCTGTGAATCCATCTCTCCTCTGGGCACCAGTGCTGAACTGAGAGGAGGAGAGCTCTGAGGGGAAAAGAAGAAGAAGAAGAAGAAGAAGAAAAAAAAACACACACACACAGGCAAAATGATGAGTCTAGAGCCTTCACTTTGCGCAATTTTACTCTGTAATAAAAGGCAATGCATGACTGAGAAAAAATAAGCTTAAAATGTAAAAATACAACAACAACAAAAAAGGGGGAAACAAAAGTTAATTAAAATAGTGACCAATTTCATTTTGTATTTATTCAATTACTCAATAAAAAATAATAACTAATGAAAGGAAACAGGAAAATGTGCAAAAACTCTAGACAAAGGCGAACAAAAAATTAAATCTGTTCAAAATAGTGATCGTCAGGGTTATTTACCACTTCTTTGTAATTTCCGTGAGAACGAAACAATAACTCGAGCTCACCTCTCTTTCTTCAAGATGCTGTATGTGCTCCGCCAGAATCGGCAGCTGCTCCAACAGGGCGCCCTGTGTACAATAAATCCACACTTCAACAATTAAAAGAAGATGAGAACACACACAATTCTTTACAATATTTCAAAAACTATTCTGATAACGATTACAGCAAGTCCCCGACTTATAAACGAGTTCCCTTGCAGGAGCACGTTCGTAAGCCGGATTTGTTCACACGTCCGACAATGTCAGTTTGACACAAACGTACAATGTAAAGCATAATTTTTTTTTTTTATATAAATAACGCAAGACTAGTGAATAACTGTTTACTGCTGCTATAACGCAAGTGCTAACAGGAACTAAATTCACATGATAAAACAAAACTCCACACCTTCTTCTTCAGAATGGCGTATCCGGCGTCGGCGCTGGCTGATTCTCGGCGCTCGTCTGCGAGTCGAGCCTGGGCGAGAGCGGAGGATGCCGAGCGAACGCTCTCCTTCTGCCTGTTCATGCTTTTAGCCCAGCGTTCCATGTCCTTAGCGATCTGAAGCAAATACGTGCACCGTAAGCACTGTAAACTGTTTTAAAAGATATCGGCGTACAATGAACATCATGTGATACAGCTGACCTGCTGTGCAGTCTTGGTTTTGGGTTTGTCCTTCTTATCCTTTGTCAAAGCGGAGAGGTCGGAGCCTGCTGCCATGGCATCAGGATCAGTGCCGTCATTAGGGGCAGAAATGTAGGTGTGTTTTTCTCCGTCCCAGTACATATACTGCTGAGTGTGAAAGTTGTAGTAGTACTGAGGGAGGAGGAACAAAACAAAACAAAAAACACAAAGAGGGACACATCTAGTTAAATCACATTGTTACAGATATTAGTTTTAGTTAATTAGGTAAAAATTAGTTAATTAGTTTTAAAGAAACATAATTACAGGTAGTCCCTGACTTGTGACCGAGTTCTGTTTCAGAGTACGCCTTTGACACGAATATATAATGTAAAGCATATCTATCCACTTGACTAAATCTCTGTCCCATTTCCCCACAAACACCGTAATCGCACCTAAGGAATTGAACAGTGACAGTGTTGCGTCTGCGCCTTTATTGGCGAGTGGAATCGCGGACACCATTCTGTCTCGGAGCTGTTTTCCACTGTATGGGACTGTGAACTCTCTTGTCAAAATTCAGATTATTTACCATCGAATCAGCTTTACAGGACAGACATTTTCCATCATCGTGCTGATTAATTGAAACCAGTGAGGTCGACTCATTTCTCCCGAACCCTCCTCACACACACACACAATATACCAGACTTTAGACATTTTATATATTCACTTACACACTGAAAATATTGTATATAATTGCACAATACACGTGAGCTACTTCAGCGATTGAACCGGTAGTAGACCAGCAGTCCGTTCGTATCTGAGGAAATTCGTAATTTGAATGTTCGCAAGTCAGGGACTACATGTATAGGAAATTCATCAACAAGGTTTCTGCTGCATAATACATTTTGCAGGCTATGCAAAATGTAATGAATATTCTGTAAAATCGTGCCTTTTCTCAGTCTATAAAGATCAACCACACACTCTAAGAGAAAGCTAAATTAAAATAATAAAGCTATCACAATCAAACTGATATTTTACCTGTGAGTTGGGATCGTAGTAAAGTCCTGTCAGAGGATCATAGTAATAACCTGAGCTTTCATCATACTGATACGTGGACACGTCAGGATCAGCTGAAACAACAGAACTATTCATTTAAATAACCCTCACTTTCTGAAAAAGGTAAAAAAAAAAAAAAAGTGAAGCTGCCTCAGATTTCTCCTTCAGAAAAAAAAAAAAATCCGGTAAATGGATGGAGATAAAGTGAAAACTCACGGTACTGCTGACGCTCATACTGTGTTCCTGGGGTAGCAGGCTGAGGCTTTCCAACGATCTCAACCTACACACACACACACACACACACACACACACACACACACACACACACACACACACACACACACAGAGAGTTAAACAAGTTATGCTGCCATAGAAAATTGTGGCGGAGACAAGAAAGTTTTGTGATATCACAACATTTATAAAGGATCTGCTTGTTCTAACAAGTGAATCGTTTGAAAAATTGTTTTACAGATGATTTACTTGTTTATTTTGAAGGGAAAAAAAAGGTGAATCACTTGAAGAATCATTTGACAAATGATTCACTCGTGTTTACAAAAGGGCTGCCTGAGTAGACGGGTAAATCAGTTAGAGGACCATTTAGCAAGTGACTCACATTCATTTATAAACAGGTTTGGTTACATGAAGTGAATAATTTCAAAATTATTTACTTATTCAGTTACAAAAATATTTAATTAGGTAAACAAGTTAATCAGTTAGCACACTTAATTTATTCATAATAAATTGCGAATTATTCATTTAGTCATTTGCAACAGTTTTTTTTGCATAAACAAATGAATCAGTTAAAGGATTATTTCCAAATTATTCAATTATTCATTTACAAAAACATTTGATTGACTATACAAGCGAAACAATTAATGAATCATTTAGCACATTATAATTTTTTTTTGATATACAAAGGAGCAATTACTTTAGTAAAGAAGTGAATTGTTTGGAGAATTATTTAGTAAGTGATTCACTTATTCATTTACAACAGGTTTGATGGCATAAACAAGAGAATCAGTTAAAGAATCGGTTTAAAATTACTCAATTTATTATATTCAATTACTCATTTACAAAAAATGTCTGATTGTGAAAACAAGTGAATCGGTTAAAGAATCATTTAGCACATTGTTAATTTATTCATAAACAAAATACGGTTTACTTTTACTTTGTGAAGTCTGAAGAATCACTTAGCAAAAGATTCATTTATTTGTTTGTAAAATGCGGCTTGCTTAAACGTTAAACCGAGTTAATGATTTAGCAAATGACTTGTTTATAAAGGTTTGCCTGAGTAATGATTTAGTGAACCATTAAGCAAATGACTGTAAAAGATTTGCTTGAATAAGTAAGTCAACCAAAAACATTTGCTAAATGATTCTCTAAATGACTCACGTGCTCACGCAGGCAAACCTTTAGTACATTAATAAGCGAATCTCCTGATAAATGATTCACTAAAACGATAACTTGTTTATTCAAGTTTGTAAATGAAGAAGTGAATAATTTGTTAAATGATTGTAAAATCAGTCAGGATTTTGAAGGTGCACACGCAAGTGTTACTTCACTTACTAAAACACACACACACACCTTTATTACAGAAATATAAGAAATATAACAATCTTGTGTGCTAAAGCGTGGAGAGCTTTACCTGGTTTGGCCTTGCGCTGATAACTTGCGAGTGTATCTGTGTGAGTGCGGGACTGATGGCAGAACCTTCGGTTACCGTGGGAACCAGAGCAGCTAAAGAAAAACAGCAAATTAGTAAAGATAATTGGAACAGTTGTCGTTAGTGTCCAGGATTTTTCCCTTATGAATCTCACCTGGAGTCACGCCCACCCCTTCGTTTGTGCCGATTAATCCTGGAGCAGAGTTCGTCACAGGCCCCGCCCCTATGACCACCCCGGCCCCTTGATAGCTAACTGCTTCTGCAGTAACTCCGTCCGGTCTCTGCTGCGTGAACGCTGATGTTGCTGCCCCCTGCTGGTACAAGCTCACGTCTCCTCCTGCAGAAAGCTGATGTGTGAAACAGGAAACTGAGTTAACTCTTAAATATGCACTACATGAGATACGAAACATGAAAAATAAAAAACCTGACATATTTAAAGTGTCTAAATCCAGTAGTTAAGGAATTACAAAATCTGAACATCTAACCCATACAAGTGATTCACTGGATGCAGTTTAATTTCTCCATGGTTAATCTGTAGTGTTTCTGTGTGTGTGAGAGAGAGAGAGACCTGGGAAACCGCCCACTGTGCTGCAGCAATGGCTGTACTTGCGACTGTAGCCGCACTCACACGACTGCTGTCACTCACACTCGCCTCTCTGAAAAGGAGTAAAAGAGATAGAGATAAGGGAAGGTAAACAGCTTGACAATCAGGAGCAGGCAGGTACGGTGGCCGAGAAGTGCAAAACAAAATAAAACCAAAAACTAAATGACAAATAAAAAATTAAAAAAACTAAAAGACAAATAAAAAATTAAAAAAACTAAAATCGGAAAAAAAAAATAATTACAAATCAAAAAAACAAAATACCAAATCAGAAAACATTATTCAGACTAACCGGAGAAAATGTAGGTATAGTTTGCGTTTTATGTTATTTTGTTTTTTCGGTTTTGTTATTTTGTTTTCGGATTAGTAATTTTGTTTTTTCGGATTAGTCATTTTGTTTTCTGGTTTTGTCAATTTGTTTTGCACTTCTCGGCCACCGCAGGTAGGTATGAAAGGTGCAAGAAGAGACCATGACGAGTAGAATTAACTTCAGGTCATATAACTCTCCTGGTTGCACAGCATGCGATCACCTTGTAGTTTAACAAAAAAAAAAAAGAAAGGAAAAAAAGAAAAAAAAAACAAAAAAAAACCCTTAGCTCGACTTTTTGTCTAGGGCGAGGTCCACATGTACCCGTGCATTTTTAAAAACGGAGGTGTTTCTCTGACGTTTTGGTCTTTCATCTACATGCAAACAAAGTTGTGAAAAACATTTTGGAAAACTCTGTCCAAAGTGAAGATTGTTCCAAAACTCAGTTTTCAGTGGTGTCGTGTGCACGGGGAAAACAGAGACTTTAGTTTTTTTGTAACGTCACCCTGAGTGCTGATGGTGTCAAACACACCGCAGACAACGACTGTGGTTTTGAACGAGACCAAGTCTGACTTCTACAAAGCGCAACTGGTGATGGTGTTTTCTCTAGACATCTGATTGGCCCCCTGTTGATTATGGAGGCTCCTAACACCACTTAACAGGGCGTTTTTCCGTTTTCATGTGGACAAAGATATTTTTAAAACCTTGTGGACAGAATTATTTAAAAAAATGAAGTAGAAAAAAATCTGTGTGGACATAGCCCAAGAAAAGCTCACTGTTAATCATCAAATATATTCATAGTGCAGGATAATGACCACAAGTCTACCCATATGTAGGAATCTAGACATTTCCTATTAATATTACATTATCTTTGATAACACTTTTCAGTCTCATCAGGGATTTTCTCCAGGCAAATGAAACCAGAGACGTGGGGTAATGTCTCTTTCTGCCTTGTATAGATGTTGCCAATACAGATTTGTTGAGATTCTAATGTGTGTCGTGTACTTGTGATTGTTTTATGTACCGTTTCGAGCCCTTGGCGAACTCAACAGTCACATTTTTCCCATCGATGGACAGCGGAGGCTGAATAGCCTGAAGGATCTGCAGCAGCTGAGACGCCTCCTGCGAGACAAAGACATAGACGGGGTGATGAAGCAAATCAGCAGTTTGTAATTGGAATGGAAACCTGAACTTTGTAAAACAAGGAAATTTACAACACGAGTTTGTCTTGTGAGTTTTCTTCCTCCCTTCCTATCTCTCTTTTTAACTTGAAATAAAGTAGCTAAATATTATTTAAGTTGAAAAGAGAGATAAAGGGAGGAAGAAAACTCACATGTCTCTTAAATTATATTTAGCTACTTTATTTCAAGTTACCATTAATAAAGTGTATAATAATTGGGCCACTAAAGTATTCAAAGTAATAGTAAACACTAAAGTATAGTGTCTTCAAACCTCATTTTGAAGCTCATTTCGAGAGCTAATAACGTAGCTTAAGGACAAAGCGAAGTGAAAGATACTGTATATATACACAGAGCATTCCTTGTGTCCTTCAGAGGACGGTGTGTGTTGTAGATGAGGATACTGTACCACGATGGTGGTGAGCTGTATGAAGGCGAACCCACGATTCAGCTGCGTCTGTTTGTCTTTAATGAGCCGGACGTTGGAAGAAGAGAGTGTGGCGAACGGCGCCAGAGATGACAAAATGGCCTCCAACGTAGTGTGAGGACCAAGATTCCTGAGGATTAGGGCTAAGATCAAACATACACGGATTAGAGATGCAATTTAAAAAAGACTATTCATAAAACAACAGGACGATGTCAAGACTCCTTGTCTCACATTTTGTTTATCCGCTTTGATTTATATTCCAAATTAAAACCCTAAATGACTGATGTCATAGTGCTTGGACCCTAATTATGGAAAACCCCTGCTGAGTAAAAGCGGTGTGTGTGTGTGTGTGTGTAACGAGGTCAGAGGGACGTACTGTCGTTTGCTGCCTCTGCGGTCTGAGATGAGGCGGCGACGTTAAGCAGAGGTGTGGCTGTCTGATAGATGCTGGGAAGAGGCAGTAAACCCTGGGACGAGTCCTTTGACAGTCTCGGGGGTAAATCTTTATGTGGCATGGCAAGTTTGTGCTCGGCATCTGAAGAGCGAGAGAGAGAGAGAGAGAGAGAGAGAGAGAGAGAGAGAGAGAGAGAGAGAGAGGAAGAGAGAAACTTTCACCAGCACCATACAGACACATTCATTACATGCTCGAAATCCTGAAGGCTTATTAGAGCTTAAAAGAAACTTTATACTGAATAACAGAAAACTTTTTTTTTTTACATATAATTTTAGGCACACGTTCCACTTTTAAACATGAGAATTAGACAGATCTGTGGAATTTCATGAGATATGTTACATATATGCAGCCATCATAAACAGAAAAACACTACAATGGGTGTTCTGATCCCAACAGTGACAATCTCCCCTTTTGCTTCATTTATTTATGAATAAATGAATATCAGAAATATCAAAGAAGGGTTTTAATGTTCTAATAGTTAGAAATGTTCCTCAGACAAGGCATATCTTGTGGAGGGATTTTCCATCCAAAATAAATTTGCAGTAATCTCTTTTGAACAGTCGATATTAAGATGTGTTTCTGCTACTTCTGCTCTGTAAAGCTTCATAACGGCTCTAATCTGAGGTGCTGGTTGTTAATTGGCGATTTCTGAGGCTGGTGACTCTAAATGAACGTCTCCGCTACAGCAGAGGTCAGTTTTGGTCTTGATTTCCTGGGAAGGTCTTCATGAGAGACAGTTTCATCATGGTGCTTGATAGGGTTGGGCGATGGCGACCAATTTGGCATCGTACGCTGTCTAAGGAGAAACATCGCGATGGAATCGTCATCGTAGGCGGCGGCGATTAAATAATTAAATCATGACTAATTAATTAAATGTAGCCTACCGTTTCCACCTGTCAATCGCTTTTTCCGCGGGACTCCGGCATTAACAGGCAAAGTGATCCGTGTCGTTATAATTGCGTCGATAAACTTAAAAGGTGCAAATTCACCTACCTGGCAATACTTTGGCTTTAGACGGAATGAAAGAGGACAGCCACGAGATACGTCTGAAGATTTGCGGTAAAGTTGTCCGCGTAAAAGCCGCGCAGACGACAAATTTACATGACCATTTGCGTGTTCACCATCCCGCGGAATATTTGCGCATACTGTACGTGATACCGGTGCTCCGTCTGAACGTGTGTTCAGCACAGCGGGTAATGCTGTTAACTCCACTTCGCAGCTTATTAAAGCCAGAAAAGGTGAACATGTTAGTATGTCTGTCCAGAAACCTTCATATTTAAACTTGTTTTTTTTGTTCCAAGCTCTGTTCGTTATGGTAAAACCATGAAAAAAAGCCATATTTGGTATAGTTTATTTAATCTAATTTAATTACAATTATTTAGATTTTTTTTCTGCGGTTTTTGTATGCCTCATTAATATAAACAAACTAGTTCGTGTAATTCGTTTGAAGTTCACTGTAATTTGTATTGTGATTGCTAACAACTTCCTTGTTATTATTTCCTCATAATAATAATAAATTAAGTAAAGATGCGGAAATTGAAAGCATGCATTTCATTTGGCTATATAGTGTGATTAAGTGTGTGTTTTTCGCAAGCTGCTGGGGCGGGTGGAGGATCGCGATGCCGGCTCAGCATCGTGATGTCTATCGGCCATCGCATCGTCTATCGACCCAACCATAGTGCTTGATGTTTTTACAAATGCATTTGACACAATAGTGTTCTTCATTATTATTGTTGTTACTTCATTACATAATTCCATGTTTGTTATATCGTAGTTTTGAATAAATCACTAAACAAAAACAATCTATCTGTAAGTAATCCTGACTTTTGAGCAGGAGTGTACATCTGTACTAGAGTACTATAGCACTAACACTTTTTCCTATTATGATTAACAGTACAAATTTATCCCTCATCTCACATTCAAACCTACCAAAATATCTGTTTTGTGCATCATTAACCTCGAAGTTGAATGTAAAGTTAAAGAGTTGTAGATTTGAGACGTGACGACTGAGGAACGTTTTTAAACTCGTCAATGAATTTACTGCAGTAAGTAAACTGGTGTTTTCTGCCCAAAAGATCAAGGAATTCCTGAACATGCATCATAAACTAAACAGGTAGTCTGTTTTTTTTTTTTTTTTCCTTTCTCTGATGTATTTACCTGCTTTTGGAACTCCACATTTGAAACATTTCTCCCTTCGCTTGAAGTTCTGCACTCCACACTGAAATGTACCAGATATCATGTTAGACAAGCACAAACCAGGCGTAAATTACCACAGTCACCACACACACTAGGCAGGTAGAAATACTGCAGCATTCAATACTTTGTAAGGTGAAAAGAAAAGCAGCAACGCAATGAATCATATTGGAATCACGATCGCAACAACTCCTCGCCTAGCGTACATGGAACGTTCTGTGAAATGGTGAATACCGTCTTATAAACTTAGAAAGGATATATGGCACACTATGGACGTTTAATCATAAATCATTACTTAATTGACTGACATTTGGAATAAACAGATTAAAAAACTGTAATGGTTAATGTTTGTTTTGCACAATACTTCTCCATAGCACACGTATTGTGCACAACATTGATTATTTTTACTAGCCTTCTTTTTGTCTGAATGGGACAGAAGGAAAAACAGAGACGGAGAAAGAGAGAAGCTGTAACAGCCATTCATTTTTTATTATAAGGGGCTTCTTATCATCATTATGCATTATTAATGATTAATTAATTGTTGATTGCTAATGTGCACAATACATCAGTATAAAATGTACAAAATTGTAAACCCCATACAATTCTGTAGTGGTCAAAACTTTCCATAAACACACTCCTAAACCTTGTGGAAAGCCGTCTCAGAAGCGTTGAAGCTGTTATAGCTGCAAAGGGGGCGGGGCCAAAATAATATTAAACTCTATGGATTAAAAATTGGATGTTACTCAAGTTCATACGCATTTAAAGGCAGGCGAGCGAATACTTTTGGTAATATAGTGTTCATCACTAATTTTAAAAGTTTTTAATAATAAAATAAACATTTTTATCAAACCAGGATTTTTTTTTATAAACCAGTTATTTTTCCTCAGCACACACCAAAGTGTTTGATTTTGTACTTAATTATCGCTCACTCAATTAAAAAAAAAAACTATTTTACTGAAGAAAAAATAATTCTGCACATAATGGTAAATAAATGTCATTAAAAACTATTATATCATGCGTGTACCTTGTTACAGAGCCAGTCCTCGTTAGCGCGTGGCTTTGGGTCACTATAGTGCATAGACACCCTGTGTCCCAGAACAGTGAGCACTCTCTGATGGATGGAAAAAGAACGAGAGAAGGAGGGGAGAAGAGAAAATATGGCAGTCAGTATCAAAATAAAGAAAAGAAAAAAAAAAAACACACTACAGACCTCAGCTCATAGAAAGAGAGACAAAGAGAGCATGAGAGAGAGAGAGAGAGAGACAGTAAGAGAGAGAGAGAGATCACCTTCAGCCAGAGAAAATTGGGACGGACGTGCCAGCCTCTCTCGGCCATTACCACTTCACCACCCCTCAATTTCAGGGGTAACACGCGAAATATACCTGCAGTTCTTTCCTATCCAATGCACAACCCGTCGTTATGAACAGGCAGGTAAGACACGCCCCTTGTCCTGATTGGTGGAATGCATTTACTAAAAACTGACTGTAAAGGCCATAGGCTGTGTACACAAATGGTACAATTTCTTTTAAGAGCAAAGCAGAAATCTTATGCATTACCACAGCCAGAAAGAAAAAAAAAAAAACAACACTCCAGTGACTATGCGCACACTGAGTGCGCTTGTGTGTGTGTGTATGCGTGTGTGTGTCTGTGTGTGAAGTGACCTGGTTGGTCTCCATCCAGCGGCTGGCCTCCTGCAAGTGATTAAACTCGACGAAGGCGAATCCTCGGCTCTGACCTGCACACACAGCGCCGAGCCACAACACAACACAACATCGCAGTGAGGGGTTAATGCAGTCACTCGGACAGAGAGAGAGAGAGAGAGAGAGAGAGAGAGACAGACAATGTGTAATGTGTGCTTATAAGAATGTGAGAGGGAACAGGAAAGAGATCCACTGGTTTTGCTTTGTTAACAGACAAACTAACCATCCATGCGTGCGCACACACACACACACACACACACACACACACCACACACACACAGAAAGAAAACTTCATATGGTCAGTCAGAATTTCCCAAAACCAAAATTTTTTTTTAACTAAACTTAAATACAACATGTTTCCTCTACATTCTGCCTCATTTAAGCCCAATTTCAACTTTCCAGGTCCCCGGTTCCCACCTTCCCTGTCCAGGTCCCCGGTTCCCACCTTCCCTGTCCAGGTCCCCGGTTCCCACCTTCCCTGTCCAGGTCCCCGGTTCCCACCTTCCCTGTCCAGGTCCCCGGTTCCCACCTTCCCTGTCCAGGTCCCCGGTTCCCACCTTCCCTGTCCAGGTCCCCGGTTCCCACCTTCCCTGTCCAGGTCCCCGGTTCCCACCTTCCCTGTCCAGGTCCCCGGTTCCCACCTTCCCTGTCCAGGTCCCCGGTTCCCACCTTCCCTGTCCAGGTCCCCGGTTCCCACCTTCCCTGTCCAGGTCCCCGGTTCCCACCTTCCCTGTCCAGGTCCCCGGTTCCCACCTTCCCTGTCCAGGTCCCCGGTTCCCACCTTCCCTGTCCAGGTCCCCGGTTCCCACCATTATCCATAACCCTTACTTTACCAAATCGTTGGCTTTTCCAAGTCTTTATCAACCACCTTAAGCGTTTCGCTGTTATGCCACAGATAACGACGTCATAGCGGGGTCTGAGCCATGACAAACTACAAGATTTAGAAACTTTAGTTATTTGTAACAAAAACCGTGTAAGTGGGACCTGGACTTTACAGACATGACAGATCCTGTGTCATACCTCCTGATAGAGGATCGTCCTCCACTTCCTTTGAGTCTCACAAAAACAAAAATTACATTTAAAATAGAATTGTACGACCCAACACGTATCGTGGGACAAAAGCAGGCATTATGAATTCAAATGGTTTTCATAATGGAATTCAATTTGCATCCTTTAGTACAGCTTTGCTACTGAAGAGCATGACTCAGGGAACGACTCTAACTTGGGAAGATGTGTATCCTGACTGAGTGTGTGTATGAGTGTATGGTGGTCATATTTACACCCATGTTTGACTTACCTTGAAACTCTGAGCTCTGAATTCTGTTCATCATTTATGATCTCAGTGCGTTTAAGACTAAATATAAATAATAAATAAATCAGAGAAAAGAAAAAAAGAGAAAAAAAAAAGAAAACGCACGGATATCTCCATGTTCTGTTTTAGCAACAAGCTATGCAGCTGACGGTCATAAACATGGGTGTGTGTTTTCCTCCTCAGACCCGCATCCTCAGGGTTACAGACTGAAGAAACTGACGTTATTGATCTGACGCAAACAACTGCACATACAGTACACGGCGCGTTTCAGAGCAGCGCTTTGGTTTTATCCGTTGGGCTTCAGTTAGAGCGTTTGCACTTTAGTCACTAATGATTTGTATTTGTTCCCAAGGTACGAGTGCTTCCCGACATCCCTCCCCCTCCCCCACTGCCCAGCGTTCACATTATTTTTGCTCTCCGTACTCGGGTACACCTGTGTATTTACACTCTCTGATCCAGCAGGGGGCAGTATGCACATAAGCGGTTTGTAAGCTGCCATTAAACACAAGAAAAGAAGAAAATAAGGAAGTCAACCTTTGTGCCATGCCTAAAATAACTGATTTTCAGTAAAAAATAAATGTAAAAAATGATCAAGAGAGACGCTGTCATGTGACTTCCTACTGCAACAGCTATGCAAATAAAAGGCCTGATGGGAAAATTCTCACCTGATGATTTGTTCCTCATGAGGCGAACATCTCGCGGCTGAATCCCCTGAACCTGGAGCAGGGCTCGAATCTGACAAACACACACAAACGTGTGTATATATATATAAGGTGCAAAGGAGCAACATATTAACCACATAAATACTGAATTTCATACAAATACATATAAATCTTGTGCATACAATAAATACACACCTAAATAAATAAATAAATAAAAATAATTAAACCACACAAAGCAGGTCATCATCAAAAAAGTAATTTTTCTTATATGAAATTTATTGAAATTATAATCAATCATGTAAAAAAAATATATCTGAACTATTTATTTACTATATATTAAAATATTAAATAGGTGATAGAGATATAATAATCTTATACAATTAAAATCTAATAAAATATTTTAAATGATAAATGTGTTAATATACTCTTTAAATTGTAATTTTAACGACTTAAACAATATTAAAATATTTTTATTATATTTTTCATCCAATAGTTCAGTTAAAAATCACAAGAAGAGTTAGAATTCATATAAAATCTGAGGTAATGATCAATATTGTACCTTTTGTGTGTGTGTGTGTGCGAGGGGGGGGTTGGGTTTGTGTGCGTGTGTGTGTGTACGCACCTCATTGGCGGTGGCGTCGGGTGGGAGCATCCTCAGCATGATGATGTTGCTGGGTTTCTGGTCTTCGGCTCTGTAATCCTGATCACGCAGCTCGGCGTCCTCCACGCCCGACTCCGCCCTGTAATTCATCTCTCCATCCTCGTCCCTCCATCCGCCCTGTTGCCGGGGGGAAGTAAGGACGAAGGACATAAGGATTCTTGCTAGCTAATTACAGACTATGTCTCAGATTTCACGACAAACCACTAGTAATGAGAAGAAGGTTTCGATGCCGCCTCGGATTTATTCCATCCAGATGTTTAAAACACTACCACCATTTTGTTAAACAATGTTTATAATTACTGTTGTTGTTATTACATGAACCATTTAGCTAAAACACTAAAGTAAATAAGATTTACACTTTCTGGAGAAAACAGAGGTGAAAAGAAAAATATAAGACAATACAGGAAACACAGCTTGTTATGCTTCCTGCGCTGATCCTGATGCCAAGATGATCCATGTGGTTTCGAGAAAGCGAGCAAGAAGGAAAAATATAAAGAGGAAAATAAAGAATGTAGAATTAGCTGTGGAATAAAAGAACAAAATGCAAAAAAAAAAAAAAATAAAAACTAAAAGCAGGAGTGCAGAAAAAAAGAAAAACAGAAAAGGTTTAGAAAAAAGGACAAAAAGGAATAAAAGAAACAAAAAGAGAAAATGTTTCAAAAGAAGAAAAATAATTAATGAAGCATGAACAAAAGGAAGCAGGCAGTAAACAAGGACGTAAACAAAGAGAAAAGACAGGACAAAGGACTAGAAGGAGCGGTGTGGAAAAAAGGGACACCATAAACGAAAGAACAAAAAGCAAGCAAGAAGGAAAAATAAATCAAGACGAAAGAAGGGCTGTGGAAAGGTGAAAGTAAAAATGTAAAAAAAGAAGAAAAAAAAAAAAAAAGCAAGCAAGGGAAATGTTTAAAAAGAAAAAAATTATTTAAAAAATAAAGCATTAAGAGAGGAAGCAAGCAAGAAAATATGAGAAAATAAATACAAATAAAAGCATAAAGAATAAACAAGCAAGAAAAAAGACTCAATAAGAAATTCAAAAAAATTACTAGAAGAAGGGCTGTGGGGAAAAATGATGAAAGAAAGAAAGAAAATCTCAAACATTCAACGAAAGGCTGAAAAAAGGAAATGAAATTCTTTTATCTCATAAAAGAATGAGTGAAAGATTGGAAGAAGGGCTGTGGGGAAAAAAAAGGGAAAAAATTTAAACAAAATTGTCAAAAGGAGAAGAATGAAAGATTCAAAGAAGGACTGTGGAAAAAAAGATGAAAGGAAGAAAGAACAAAATCTCAAGCAAAAAAGAAAGCAAGCATCAGAAGAAAAGAAGAGCTGTGAAATTAAGAAAGAAAAAAGAAAGAAAGAAATGTCTGTAATAATCAGACAGGTGTAACAGCGTAACGTGACTCATCAGTGATATGGAACAGAGGAACGTTTCCAGAGTAATTTTTATCGTTATTATTATTAAAGGTAAAGTGATTCCATGGTTCCCACCCTTCTTGATCGGACACTTCTGGAATATTTCTCCTCCTCTGCTTGTCCTCCGTCTCTCCTCCAGTCTTCTGTTCTGCGTCTGTAGCGCTCGTAGTCCCGCGTGTGGACGTCGTGCTCATCCTCCGCCCGGAAGTCTCTCTCCTCCTGCTCGAAGTGTGCGTGGGAATTCGAGAAGCCGCTCCCTCGCCGCGGTCCGTCTCCGCCGCCTCGGTTTCCTCTTCCTCTGAACCGGCTGTCGTCAAACTCTCCGTGTCCGTGCTGCCTGTCTTTACTTAAACCCTCGCCATCAATCGGGTACCCGCGGTAGTCCACGTCTCTATAGTCGTGATCCTTGTTTTCCGCACGTCCCATACGATCGCAGCGTCCGCTCCTGAAACCAGAAGAGAAAGGGTTTGAAATCACTCAGCTTTTTTGACACACAGTTACATGACACGCACTGTACCAGAGTGACTGGACACACACACGCCCCTGCGCTCTAAACACAGTCCATCATCAGGGATAAATATCTCAAGGAAAAAAAAAGCGACTGAAAAGAGAGAAAGCGTAAACAAAAGCAAAAAAGAAAGCAAGCGCTCAGAGTTTTCATTACAACTCAAATAGTTTTATAAAAAGAACAGAATGTCGAAAGTCTTTTCACTCACCGCCTCCCGTAATCCATGATCAGTAACACGACCTGAGCAGCGTCTTCTCCTCCTGAAACAAGAACACACACACACACACACACACACACACAATTCAGCTTTTAAAGATCAACGCAGCTAAGGTTTCTGCTCACAATAAATGTAGAATCGATTTAACGGCTTAAGGTTTAAACAATGATTTATCCGAGAAGCAAAAACTTTAAGCGTCAAAAATGTGATTTTTTTCCCCCCCTGACTCCGAGTGCTGATAAAGCAGGAAATAAAACAACAAAATGTGCTGCAAAGATTATCTTTAAAGGAAGAAAAATAAAGAAAGAGTCTGGAAAAAGAGAAACAAAATGAAAGCGACCATAAAATAAGAAAAAGTTAAAACACACACAAAAAAAATACAAAATGTAAAAGAAAGCCAGCAAAAAAAAAAACACCAAGCTAGAAAGAAAAAAAAGCATGCAAGAACAAAAGAAAAAGTAAAAAATACAAAACACAGAACCAAAGAAAACAAAAAAGCAAGCATAAAAAAATATTTAAAAATGAAAGGCAAGTAAGCAAGCAAAGACCAAAGAAAGCAAAACCAAACCAAAAGAAACAAAGCAATGAAGCAACCAAAAAAAATTACAGAAAGAAATAAAGAGCCTGAAAGAAAAAAATCTAATGAAATAAATAATAAAAGCAAGCACAAAGAAAGAAAAAAGAAAGGAAAGATAAAGTAGGTAAAAAAGTAAGTATCTAGAAAAAAATGAGGTCTGTAGAAAGAAGAGAGAAAGAAAATGCAGAAGAAAGAGAAGATAAAACAGCAAGCAAAAAAGAAACATCTCAAACATCAAAGAAAATGAAGCAAGCAAGCAAAAAGGAAAAAAAAGAATCAAGCAAGAAAGCAAGAGAACAAATCAAGAATAAGAAACGAAGAGAAAAAATTAAGTGAAAAGGCAAGAAAGAAAGAAAATAAAAGCAAGCATAAAAATAAAGTTTCTTAAAGAGAGAGAGAGAAGGACGACAAAATGTACACAAAAGAAAAAGCAAAACAGAAAGAAAGCAAGTAATAAAATACAAATACAAAAAAAAAAAAAAACCCAAGCAGATGAAGAAAGAAAAACTGGCCTGAAAAAAAAAAAGCTCAGGAAGAAAATATAGGTCTGGAAAGAGGAAAATAAAGAAGCATAAAGATGGAGATGGTGTTGATGAAGAAGGAAAACAAACAAACAAAAAACACACATTTTGCAGCAGAGTTGATTAATTTCCCAGTTCAGCACTTTAACATGTTATTAACTAATTACACACTGAGGGTTCAGTGCTTAGTTACATTTATTGTTCTGTTGTACTTTATATATATAAACCAGTTAGTCTGTGGTGTCTCAGTCAAGCTAGTTTATATCAGAGGCTGGTTAGTTAGCTGGTTAATAAGAGCAAACAGGACTAGAGTTGGTTCCTGGACTAGTTAAAGTCAGAGCTAATATAAAGAGCAGTTTTATACTGTTAGCACGTGTTTGGTTATTTAGCTGGTAAATGTGAAAGACTGTAGAGTTTGTAAACTGATATTAAACGGCGCTAATTTACTCCAGTCCACCAGACAGAAGCTAACAGCGTTCATTAGCAGCTAACTCCATGCTAATGAGGTGGCTAATGCTAGCTCGCTAGCTAACGTCAACGACGTCTACGCTTTGTTAGCTTCACTAGCATGCTAAAAATCAAACAATAAATATATTATCTATGACGTCATGTAGAAACCAGTGTTACCTTATTGGTGTGATAAAGCTCTTACCTTTTATTCAGTAAACAGGTTTATAGTGTGAGTTGGTGAGACTGCGCGTTCATGTGAGCGGTGCAGCGCGAGAGCTACTGGGGCTAACGGCTAACGGCAGCGTGGGGTTGCCAGGTCGCACGGAAACCCCGACTTCTACACTAGACTCAGTCTCAGAGTCGTGCAGTTACAGGGAACTAATGAACGACGAGCTGTGGAGACGGAGTAGACTCGATTGTTTTCCCCTTAAAAGCTCGGCCCTGCAGTGATCTGTCACAGTGTGTGGAGAATAATTTGAAAAAAAAAAAAAGCTCTTTCTCCTTCTTTGCTGCACAAACCTTTTGCCCCACATGTATAATTTACACAACAAAACGTATCTATCGTTGTCTTCCTTCATCCGGCGTCTTTATTATTGAGCTACTAACTTGGGGCAGGGGTGGTTCATAGGGCTAAGTCACTGAGTTACCGACCGGAAGATCGGCGGTTCAATCCCCAGCTCCACCAGGTTGCACCGTTGGGCCCTTGAGCAAGGCCCTTAACCCTATCTGCTCCAGGGGCGCTGTATCATGGCTGACCCTGTGCTCTGACCCCAGTTACGCTGGGATATGCGAAGAAGGAATTTCACTATGCTTTAATGTACATGTGACAAATAAAGGCTTAACTTAGCAAATGTGATATGAAATTTAGGTCCTAAGAATTGACACTTTGCAAGAAATTTGTCAGAACGAACCGAACGCCGGCCACATCTGGAAGCCGTTCAAAACTTATACACGTCAGGGGAAAGCCAACCAAAGCTGGTTTCATTCATTTTTTTCAGTCAGCAAAAGCTGTTCTAAAAGTCACAATACCAACGTTGCTTTCAGCATGTGTTCAAAAGCCATGATTTTTGCGAGGCTTGTTTTATAATATTGGTGATATTTTTGGTTGGCTGGAATGGATTATCTACATTTACATTATTTTTGATGGGGAAATTTAAATACGAATTTTCACCTTTAAGAACTCGCCTCCAGAACGAAATAAATTTGTTTGCAGAGTTTCTGCACCTCAATTTTCCAGCCTCAGCTTTACATAAATGTACATTAATCACTGAAAAGTTTGTGATCACTTGCAAATTTCGTAGTTTTTGTTTATTGATTTATTTTCTACATTCTACAATAATACTGGGAATTTCAAAACTTTGAAACGACATATGTAATTATGTAATTATGTAACAGCAGATTAGAGCTGTTACGAAAGATTTACAGAGCAGAAGTAGCATAAATATAGCATAAATTGATAAATATCAATATAAAACTGTTCAAAATGGATTATTGTGTATTTTGGACACCTTCAGGATTGTTTTACAATGTAGAAAGAAAGAAAAATCAGAAATGACTATGGAGTTAAAGAGTGAGCCCAAACTTTGGAGCGGTAAAACACGCACACAAAAAAAAAAAAAAAAAAAAAAAAACACACTTATTAACATAGTACAAAGAAAACAATGAATATAGTAATTTAATGAAGCATAGTGATAAACCTGTATAATTTGCACCTTTATGAGTGCTGGATTCTTTACTCGGAGGAAAAAAAGGAAAAATTTTAATCACACATTTTAACAACTTCTTACCTTGCTACTTATCCATTATATAAAGCGAGTCAAAGCAAACAAGACAACAAAGTTTTTTCAATTATTATTTTTTTTATTTTCTAAATGTTTAAAAAAAACGTATGCTTTTAAATAACATGAAACCAATTTCCAAATGGATCAGGTCACTAATGTACAGCCCAGAATCCTGTAAGACACCAGGTATGGAAATAAAGAAAACGGAGGGTGAAAAAAAGCACTCTAAATATACTCATTTACAAAGAAAGATGCGCATGCATTCATGTACACACATATACAAACATACGTACAGTCAGTTCAACACGGTCACTGAAGACAGAGATCAGGACGAAAACCAGTGAGGGGGAGGAAAAAAAAAAAAAAAAAGGTCATAGTGACTGATTCCTTTTAAAAAACCCTAACCTCGAATGCTCAGAGGAAGTCATAAAAAGGCCCAGCGCTGTTTATCTCACACCGTTGTTCACTTCCCCTTAAATATAGAGTCTTACTGCCTTGTAAACTAGCTAATATGCTAATTATTAGTTAAAAAAATAATAATAATCTAGATGTTGAACCACAAACCGGTTTCTCATGGCTTGCATTGTCCACCATGTCGATGATGCAGCTGTGCCCAAGTGAGTATAACCAAGGGAAAGTGGACAAGAGTGTATTAAAACCTTTATCGGAACAGGCTCTATTCTGGGCTTTATGACAAAATAATGCCGATATCCAAATCGCTAAGCTGTTCCAGATGTCCTTATCACAGTTTCTTCAAATCCCTGCCTTTGATTGGCCGTATCAGTATCATGGGAATTAAACCCCGCCCTCCCTCCCTGTTTCACGATGGCAGACTTAAAGATCCACAGACCAGCCCGTAAATCGGTTTGATGTCTATAGTAGCAGACAGCCGCTCTTCTTGTTGCGCTTCTTGGCCTGCAGCGCCGCCCTGGTGGCCATCTCGAATACTTCCCTAACGCCGTCATTCGACTTTGCTGAGCATTCTAAATAGCCGAAAGCGTTGATCCGGTTCGCCATGTCGCGACCTTCTTCTGGTTTTACGGGCTCCTGAAACGGACATTGAATTACTTATTAGCAAAAATTATATGTGCAGTCGTTTTCACAAAATTAGTGTTCAGTGCGCTCAAGTGTGAAAGCACTGGAAAGCGGAGCTACCTTTACTGAAGCAAAGCAGACGGAGCTAACCTGGATACTTTCATTCAAATGACAAGTTTTGAGTGTTTCCCTATTGTTTAGCTGATTTAGGCAGGGGGGGGGGGCTTCTTCAATTTTTGTTTAGAATTTGCAGCAAGCAGCTGTAATACAACAGTGAAGCGAAAATCTAGTGCAAGATATCTTAGATAGTGCTTTTAATTAATCAGATGCTTTATTACTGAGCAAACTATCTTCTTGCTTAATATTGCCTTGAAAATCACAGGCTTGTCAATTCATAGATCAAATGATGCATTAAGGACACAGTGAAAGCAATCTGCTTAAAGAAAAGCTGTGAATGAAACTAGCACATTACTATCCTGTAATCTGTCTCATTGGATAAAACAATAAACAAACAGAAAAGATAACCGAACCTGTTTCATTTTGGACAGCTCTCGTCGAGTGTGCTCGTCGTTCCTCAGGTCCTTCTTGTTCCCCACGAGGATGATAGGAACATTCGGGCAGAAATGCTTCACTTCTGGTGTCCACTTCTCCGGAATATTCTCTGAAAAAAATAAAAATATTAATACAACAATGATGGAAAAATCTCTGGACATCATCACAATTTGATTTAGTTGCTTCCTTTTTTATGATCTCAGACACGGCTCACCCAAGCTGTCAGGGCTGTCTATAGAGAAGCACATGAGGATGACATCTGTGTCCGGGTACGAGAGCGGCCTCAGACGGTCGTAATCCTCCTGACCGGCGGTATCCCACAGAGCCAACTCTACCTACACACAAACCTCAATTACACATCCTGCATGAAGTCTCCATGAAGATCTCCATTTTCTTATTCCTGCTGGGCATGGTCTCATTCACAATGACTCTTACAAATCATTATTGGTTAGACATACATGAATAAAAAAAAAAAATTAAAAAAAAAAGATATACACCAGGCACATGGCATTTCTGCCCTACAGGATCATGGCATGTTTTTATAATTCAGCGTGAGGAGTCGGAGTACAACCAGTATTACTGAAGCCTATTATGTTTTCTGATAAAAAAAAAAAAGAATGAAAATGACGTACTCTATTTCCTGACTTACTTAACGGATCTAATAACTTATTTAAAAGGTTTAATAAATTATCAAAGAAATAAACCAGACATCAGAATTAAAAGGACGGCTTTCACATTCAATACTCCATTGCAATTTCCCCTTCCTTCAAACTGTAATAACAATAACAATTCAAAGCTTTTATATTTAACGTAAAGTTTCGGTTTTTGATTTAAACCTACGTCTTTCATACCTGCTTTCCATCCACTTCGATGTCTGCGACATAATTCTCAAAGACTGTGGGGACGTAGACCTCAGGGAACTGGTCTTTACTGAAGAGAATCAGCAAGCAGGTCTTTCCACAAGCGCCGTCCCCGACGATTACCAGCTTCTTACGGATGGCTGCCATCTGATAAGATTAAAGAAAGAGAGAAAAATAATAATCTGAATGAACATCACTAATAATTTGGAATTTTTAACTCAATCACTGTAAACATACCAAGTTTTGATCGTTTGCTCAGATGAAACATAACTGCCTATCTAAATGAAACCACAATTTTAAAACTATGGCGTTTTCCTCCTATCAATTATAGTGACACGAGCCAGTAATGGGTGTCTGTAAGCTCGTGGAGGTGGGCAGATGCTGCTATTCTCAAGCGTTGCGACCTGCCCTCTAACAACAAGTGTCTCGGTGGACGCACGGGACAGCCTTCGTCCACACTGGTTAGTAGCCATCACCTCAATTTCAGCTGTGATTCATTTCTCCAAAACAAGTGCTGACCATTATGCACTGCTGTCCTGGAGCACTTTTTTTTATTTATTTATTTTGGGACTCATTTAAATGAGAGAAAATATGTAAAGCAAAAGTTATTTAACAGTCTGTGTTTCATCACTAACATAAAATTTTCCATAAGAGCATTGAGTCTCAGTGGTAGGTTCCTCGCATTGCCACGTGGAAGGCCCAAGATCAATTCCCACCCAATGATCAAACCCCAGTCACTGGGTGCAGTGCAGGTCCCAAGCCTGTATAAAAATTGGAGGGTATCGCCAGGAAGGGCATCAGGCGTAAAACATGTTTCAAGCTGCGTGCGGATCGGAAAGATCAACAACAATGTCCACTAAAGAAAGGTTACGAACATGTTTTTATTTGCTGTCAATTCTAGTTCTTAAAATGATTGAAATTGGCAGGTCACACTTATAAATAAATAAATTAATTGACATGGATGCAACTATATATATATATATATATATATATATATATATATATATATATATATATATATATATATACATATATATATAAAAAAGAAGATGATAATCGTACAATGTGCCATTACAGATGAATATATAAAATCAAGAGCAATTCATGGAGGTCTAGGAAGAATAAAACACTTCGAGGTGTCTGGATTATTTCCTTACAACACCACAAACAAGTGTCTATGCGGATTCTCAGATTCTCAGAACTGGACCTCTTTCTTGTTAGATAGAGATGTTTCACTACATATCCAATTAGCTTCTTCTGTCAGCGGTAAGTGTTAAGTTCCACAGATTTGCCCCCCCCCCCCATGTCTGAAAGGCTTCATTACGTGAACAATGGAGAGGGTGAGAGTAGGAGTGAGAGAGATTAGGAAGACTCATTAATATGTAAAGACCAGAGAGAGCAGGGGGGTGTCCTTAGACAGACCTGTGAAGAGGTCTTAGTCTTTCTTTGGATGGGTGAAAAGATTCATGAACTTCCCTCTGACGGAAGAAGCTACTTGGATGAGTAGTGAAACGTTTCTACCTAACAAAATAGAAATCATTAACATAACAGTAACATCAAAAAGTATTTTACTGTGTCGCACAGACTATTACAAACACGTATTGAATAGGGTTGGGTACCGAAACCCGGTGCCAAGAGGGCCCCGGTACCTATAGAACCGGTATATACCGGACCGAAACAGAACGTGAATTCCGGTGCCTCATTTTGGTGCCACTTAAATGCCTGAACATTCGATTGAAATATTTGTTCTCTAGATTCATATATTTTTGTAGATTAATCGTTTATTAGATGAAATAAAAAAATTAAAAGCACAAATCATCCGGAAATGAGAGACCATCCGACATGCGCGTGAATGCAGTAACTAACGTTACACTCGCTCTGACGGCAGCAGGCGATAGCTTAGCCGATAGCTTAGCATGCTAAAGTAAACAACTCTCGTTAAAATGCCTAAAACTAAACGGTCGAAAGTGTGGCTGTATTTCACAAGAAAGGACACTGCGACGTGCAGCGAATGTCTTACAGCAGTTGCGTGTAAAGGCGGAAACACGTTAAATCTAATGAAACATTCGAGGGCAGACGGAATAAAGTTAAAAGCAGAGGGAGGCACCGTGTTTAACAGCTTGTGGACAACAGCTGGCGCTATCAGTGTGGACGACCCTCAGTCCCAGTCATACCAACTGTAGCAAAAAAGGAGTCACCGATTATGATGACGTCAGCAGCCTTTCCGCAGGTTAGTAGTAGGATAATGTAATGTTAATAGCAAAATGCAAATCTTGCATTCATGCTAACAAATAGTCAAACGATTTGTAAAAAAACTAATGTAACATGGACTCTGTTTATAATTATGGCTTTCCAGCCTGTACTAGTAGTACTACAACAGTGTACAACTACAACAGTGACCCCATTTACCATTGCAAAGAAGGCTATGCATGTCCTGTGCAGGGCAATAAGTCAGGAAAGGTGTCGTATTTTGACAGAAAAGGCAAATATGGTGAAATTTCTGCAAAAGAATTGCTAAAATTTGAAGCTTACATATTCATATATACTTTAAACTTTTAATATATTGTTAAATTTTAAGCATAAAATTTTTTGTTCAATAAAAATTCATTCTTGAGTCATCCACTATAATTTTTTGGCTTAAAAGTATCGGTTCAGGCACCGTTTTGGCACCGGTACCGTTTTCAAAGTATCGATTTGGCACCGGTATCGAAAAAAACCCAAACGATACCCAACCCTAGTATTGAAGGGGTACAGCCACAAGTGACTATTAAATGTAGCACCGTTATGCTTCGATTAGTCAGCATCTAACTGTCTTCATTAAAGGAGTGCTAATCTCTCTCCATCTTAAACTTTTGATTATCACCATTTTCAAAAAAGTCTTAAAGCTTAATGAGGCTTCACCCGCCCCCAACACTATGCTATGGAAAGTAAGGCGTTAAATACAAGGCCAATGAAAACACAGTTGATAAAAAAAAAAAAAAAAAGGTCATTACATCATGTAAGATCACAAGACCGACAAGATGGACATCCAAAACACACACGCATGTACAAACACCATCAACTTTTTGAATTTTTTTTTTGCAGCACCCGACTTAACTTGCTCAAAATGTCATGACAATCAGCAAACTGGTTGGTTGTCTGAGCTGCTGGCTCCTGTGCATGGCAATGGAACGTCATAAAAGATTTTACTGCATAGCTAATACACACCTGCATGTAAACATGTAAAACCTGGTACTCGTAATGCATGTCATGGGCACTACTTAAGAGGAAGTCAGTTATTATGGGTTGTTTGCAAAGCGCACACAACAGACTATGATATACTCCCCCTAGGGTATTTATATGATCGCCACCAAACCGGGTCAATGTGATCTGAAAACATTTTGTTGTTGTTGGTCTTTCGGCTGCTCCCGACAAGGGGACGCCACAGCGGACTATCCAGTCCGCACTACAACTTAGCATAGTTTTTACGCCGGATATCCTACCTGATGCAACCCTCCCATTTAGGGACCGGCACTGCATCCAGTGGCTGGGGTTTGGGCACTGGCTCGGAATCGAACCCGGGCCTTCCGCATGGCAGGCGAAACACCTACCACTAAGCCACCAGTGCCCGAGTGTGATCTGAATACACTGCAGATGCAAAACTGCGAAGGGCTTTTTGTAAATGTCTCAAACGGATCTAACGTGCCGAGGATTTAAACTTATGGCAAAAAGTGGCTAATAACTTCCCTACTTGTATATAATTAGTTATATAATTAAAGAATTATATATTATGTCATAATGGTGTTGATATTTCCCTTTAAATGCATCCACCCACTGTGCCCACTGTCTTTGTGGTGCGATGGTGCAGGTGCTTTAACACGATCATTGTTGATTTGCAACTATATATATACACACACACACATGTTTGAATTGTTTGCAAAACACACACAACAGACTATGATGTACTCCTCCTAGGGTATTTATGATCACCACCAAACTCGGCTAATAACGTCCTTAATTTTATATATATATAATATAGTATGTCATAATAGTACTGGTATTTCCCCTTTACATGCCCAAGTGACGATAGTGCAGGTGCTCCCAATAATTTTTTATTATTATTATTATTTCTTTACGACTCAAAAATAAAAGCAAGTTTTTGTTTGTATTTTTAGAAACATGTTACACGTGGATATGTACATGAACTATTGGGTTAAAATTCATATCAAATCACCGTTTAACAAATAAATCATTCTGAGATTCAAATCAGCAGTTTCGAACAGCTCCGTACGAGTAAACGGCAAAAAACCCGGATGTTAAAAAACAACAAAAACCCACACACGCGCGCGCTACCGACCTATCTCGAGGCCTGTAAAGCACAAATTACTTCACTTCCCCCACAGCATAAACGCTTTATTCATACAAAAATACACATTAAATAGAAAAAATGTTGCCTAGACATAGATATTTAACTTTACCACTGAATATTATCCATCAAGTAAAAAAAAAAAACCTGCTAAGCTAACCGGCTAACGGTAACTAACGTTAGCTCAAAGCTAACAAAAAACAAATAAGCGCTACGAACCACCATAAAACCTAATCAAACAGCCACATTATGTAAACTAATGAAGACAAAATGTAAAAAAGATTTATTATTATTTTTATTACCGTTTCGCTGAACGCCGAGGAAGTAGCGACACACTTTCCTGTTCGATTTAAGTCCCGCCCACATATGGTGACGCCACGCCCTTTTCCGGAAGTGCCACGCAGTAAAAGTGCACGCGAACGAGTGATATAATAATACAAGTCCTATTTTAAAAAATATGATTAAATTAAAAGTAATGTAATTTATATACAATTGGTGTTGTTTATACAAATGTAATCATTGCAATTTCCGTCATTTATGTCCCAGACACACAGTATTTAAATTTGTATTTACTACATTTTCACATCTAATTCATGTTATATGTTTTATTTTCCCTTAAACGACTTAAAATAAAGATTGTGTCATGATTAGCGATATTTATCCTTTTTATATTTATTATTATTTTTGAAATAACTATACCTAGTTGTATAAAGTGTATTAATGAACCACGTTGAAAAACATGGGACTTTTAGTTGCAGCCCTATTTTATTATGCAGAGCGTCTAGACCAATCAACTGCCTGGTTTTGTCCAGGGCTAGCTAGATATTTAAAGAACAGAACAATTTTTTTGATGAGGATAAACTTAGGATATTTTTTTGCCAGTGATATAAAATAACAAATTAATATAAAGTTAATTAAAAAAAAAGCTAGCTAATGTACATAAGCTAGTTTGGTAGTTTGCGCTAGGTTGAAACACTAAGAGTAACTCTAGGGTGCGCTTGAAAACATGGAATTGTGGGACCTGTAAGTCTTCTTCTTCTTCTTCTTAATGTTTTCCGGCGGTTGGCATCCATTATGTTGCATTACCGCCACCTTCTGGTCATAAACTCCCCTTCCCCCCCCTTTTTTTCTCTTTTTCCCTATCCCCTTTTTCTTCCTTTCTACTTTTCTCCCCTTTCTCCCTCTCCCCCTTCCCTTTTCCCTCTCTTCCTCCTTCCCTCCTCTCCTATCCTTTCCAACGGTTGGCATCCTGCTTTATGGTGCTTTTCCTCACCTCTGTTCCGGAATGTGGGTTAGAGAGTAGGCTTAAAAAAAATATATATATATTTGAAACCCTCCTCTTCCCCCACTATGTACTACCTTGGTCTCCTTACTTCCAGTCATTCCCCTCTCCTCCCTTCAAATCCTATCCATTATCCCTGTTTCTCGTAAATAAGCTAACACTATCCTGTTTTTCCTCCCATTCTCTGCCCCTAGCACCTCCTCTAATGTGAACTGCACCCCTATCTCCCTCAGTCTATCCTCCATGACCTCCCTTTGTGCCTCATACCTCCTGCATCTCATGATCACATGTTCTACTGACTCCTCTTCGTGACATCTATCACACAGTCCCGTTTGGTGTTTTCCTATCATTTTAAGTGTTTTATTTAATAAGCTATGCCCCAGCCTCAGTCTTGTCATCACTACCTCTTCTCTCCTTCTTCCCACTCCCACTCTTTCCTTGTTCACCTTTCCTTGTATCTTGTATAAGTGTCTCCCGTTTCTATCTTTGTCCCATCTATCCTGCCACCTTTGGATAATTTTCTCCCATATAATACTTTTCACTTCTGTCTTACTCATTTTAACGTGTACCTCAATATTATCTCTTGTAAGTGTTTGCTTTGCCAATTTATCTACTATTTCATTTCCCTTAATTCCTATATGTGCTGGTACCCACATGAAGATGACTTTAATGCCCTTGTTTATTGTCCTTGTGTATACTTGAAGTACCTCATACAAAGTATCTTGTCTTGCCCTTGAGTAAAATGGTCTTAAGCTTGTTAATACTGACAGTGAGTCAGTGCATATCAGGACCTTTTCTTCCTCATTTTCCTCTACCCATTTTATTGCATATAGGATTGCCATTATCTCTGTCGTGTAGACTCCTATTTTATCCGATGTCCTTTTTTGTACTTCCACTTGTTTTTCCGGAATTGCCATTCCAAATCCTGTTTTCCCTGATTGTGGATCTTTAGATCCATCCGTGTAAATTATTACAAAGTCTTTGTACTTTTGATTTATATGTATATTGAATAGTATCTTTAGGTTTTCTTCATTGTTCGTTTTCCTTTTTTCTGCCACTAAGTACCAGTCAATTTCAGGCCATTCCATCTTCCATGGAGCCATTTCTGGTATAAATATAATTTCAGTCACTTGTAACTCAAAGATTTCTAATTCTTCATTCATTCATCTTCTGTACCACTTTATCCTCTATTCAGGGTCGCGGGGGACCTGGAGCCTATCCCAGGAGACTTCGGGCACAAGGCAGGGTACACCCTGGACAGGGTTCCAACCCACCGCAGGGCACACACTCATTCACACACTACGGTCAATTTGGGAACGCCAATTAGCCTAACCTGCATATCTTTGGACTGTGGGAGGAAACCGGAGTACCCTGAGGAAACCCACCAAGCACGGGGAGAACATGCAAACTCCATGCACACAGAGACGGGAATCGAGCCTGGCCGGGGAATCGAACCCGGACCCTGGAGGTGCAAGGCGACGGTGCTAACCACTACACCACCTCTCTCTGCGATTTCTCCCATTCTCCCAGACCTGTAGTTTTAAAGACGTGGTTGTATTTTAAGAAAGTACAACAGTAGTTAAAAAAACAACAACATTTCTATCTGTAATATATAAAAAGAGATAATTTTGACTTATTGCATATGATAACCAAGTCGTTATACATGATAAATATACAAAAATGTTGATTTAGTAAAATGTAGAAAACTACTATTTCTGGGGTTAGGGTCTGCGTCCTACGTATAATGCGTGTACAGTATTTGTACCGTACCGCTAGATGGCAGTGTGTTGACAAAGCCCGCATAATGCTAAAACCGCCAAAGACAAAAATAGACCCGGCATTCTGCGTGTAGGTTCCTTTAGGAGCGTTGCGTGGTTTAATCGCCGAACCTCGTTGTGGCAGTCGGAGAAAACACTTAGCATGGACAGCCGAAAGCGCCTGAGAGAGGAGCCTCTGTGCATGGAGGGATTTAAAACCCCAGAGAAGCAGAGTTTAACCGAGAAACCGCGGAGGGATGATTTTAAGCTTTGGGACACCGAGGAAACCTGCTCATATATCCGGCAACAAGGGCTCGGAGAGTGGGAACAAAAGTTTAGAGGTAATTTACTTTTGTCTTCATTAAAAAACAGTCAATCGTGCTTCCGATAAATAAAGGTTTTTGTTACATTTTGTTTTGCTACCGGTTTTCCGACACCTGCTCCACCCCCTGTTGCATATTCATTAGATGCGCGCTGTTCTGATTGGTTGTTGGGACAAAGCGCGAACCTTTTAGCCAATCCTGTCGCTTGTGGGCGGGGTCATCCTTAAAACGGGTTTGGTAAGAAGTGTCATAAATGAGTTGTAGTGAGTATTTATTATTCTATAAGATAATGTAATAAAAATTCTACACTAACACACAGATACAAAAGTATTTTATTAATGTTAATGTTTTGTTTATATTAGATTATTATTATTATGTGGTTATTTACTGTATGTATGGTTTCATATGTTATATATGTAAATATAATGTTTATATGTTCTGATATGGATATTTGCATATTCATTAAAAACATGAAGGTGAGAATAGTCAGGATTCTTCAGGTTAATAAAGTCCTCAGATGAGCCGTATATTCTGCACAGGAATGTGTTTACAGACGTCTAGGAGACGTGTTTATCATCGCCCTGTCCCCTGGGTCAGACGTCTGTTTGTGTTTTTGTGCGAAAGGAGGCGAGGATTAAAGATCCTTCATGTATCAGAAAGATTCAATAAAATCAATCCACTGTATGTTTGTCACTTTGTCCCATATGTTAATATTTCTTTAACGAGTTAACACAAGGTAACACAGTGTGTGCTAATGGTCCTGCTGAAATACCCCTCGTATAACTAACACTCGGTCTGTTTCACTTGTTTGTTCTTTTTGTTTTACGGCGTTTGGTATCAGATAAGTCACATTCCTTCTGGTCTTCATCTCCCCCAACTCCCTTTCAGTTGAAGTCCTCTTTTATCAAAAAATGATTGGGAAGAGGGAAGAGGGGCTTCTCTTATATGATGTTACATTTTGAGGGGAAAGGTTATTTATTTATTTATTTATTTATTTATTTTTAGCTTTGGCCAGACACGACACATCATGTTGTGTATGTGAGACCTTGATCCGGAAGTTGATAAACCGAGTGTGAAACAGAAACGTCTCCAAGTGTAATATTAACCTTCACAGCACTCCTGCACGACCTCTTTCCATGACAATGTATTTACATCTCTAATTATTATTAGTGTTTTCTTTCTTTGATTCGGTATTTTCATGCTGATTTGTTTGCTCCTATTTCTTTCTTCATTTCATTTCTGTTTAATGTTTGTGCACCTTGGTGTGTGTGTTTGTTCACAGAACAGAAGATAACCGGAGTCGGGCTGCGCTACCTCACTGATCCGCAGCTGGAGAAGATGGGCATAGAGTGAGTATTGACATGTGTCCCGGGCGTGGTTTTGAGTGAATAATCACTTTCACACACAAATCCTGCTATATATCTGTTAAAAAGCCCCTTTTAATGTCCCACATGATCTAACGTTCCATCATTCACACAGAACTCATAAATAAAGCACTAAGTCGCCTCAGCGTGTTCTTTCAATCAGCAGGCCGTCCAATAAAAACAGACACAACAGCGTCTGCGCCTGGTGACATGCATGCTCTGGGAATACCGCTCCTACTGCTAATTTCAAAACAACAACTGTGAGATTGTATTTAAAGTTTATTTTATAGATTTTTTTTTTTAAAGTTATTTTTGCTTGCTGTGAACATTTCCATCACTCAACAAATGCAGCATTCGGAGTCCGGAGCTCGCTGTCTCCGCGATTCACTGCTGTTGTTCACAACAAGGCACTTAAAGTTAAGTGCACACTTAAGTGCTCCCTTCACTCGAGGATCGTTTCTTATGCTACAACCTGGTACGGAAGCAAGACCAAATACTGTAAACCGATTTGTCAAAAGAAAAAAAAAAGCGGTTCAATCCCATTTTATTCGCAGAACGCGGATGTTGTCCTAAAGCAGCTTCACAGAAATGTAAAAAATGCATAGAATAAAAAAAAAAAAATGTAAGGATAAAAGTATAGCTCTTAACGATCAGTTTGTCCCTGATGAGCAAGCCAGGGCTGATGGTGACGAGGAAAAACTCCCCGAGATGAAATGAGGAAGGAACCTTGAGAGGAACCAGCCTCAGATGAAGAAACATCCTCACTGGGGGATACCAGATGTCAGTGCCACCATAAATCATTCCCTGCTGTGTCTGTGTACCATAAACCTCAATATAAGTTCTATATAACAGGAAACGTGTTTGTTTTTGATGTGCCATAGTTTGTTTGTGTGTGAGAGCATGTGGGAACAGTCTGGTAATAGAATTATAAAATCTCTCTCTCTCTCTCTCTCTCTCTCTCTCTCTCTCTTTCTCTCAGGCCACTGGGCTCCAGGCTTCAGATCCTCCACTGTCTCAGTAACCTCTGGCAGATCTCATCTGACCGCATGAAGGTGTGTTGGAAAGTGTGAAACGTGTTAAATGTTTTTTTAATTTTAAGACTTCAGCTGTATATTTTTAGTGTATTGTTTCCGTCTGCCTCGGTTCTGGATCGGGATTTATAACACGACAAGTCAGTGACGGCTCAAAACAAACCAGAAAATGTCTGTCATGTAAAGCTGTCCTGATGGTGAATAATCCTAATTTTGGAAAATCCTCAACAAAACAGGCTTCACAGTCCAATACAGTGGAAAACAGAGACAATACTCTTACATTTCACATGTGTGAGGTTTGTTTCCTTAGGCACGGTTAAGGTTTTTGACGATATGATGGCAGTGTGCGGACAGGGCACAGAGATTTAGCCAAGTGGATTAGCATGCTTTACGTTGTATATTTGTGTCAAATGCGTATAAGTCTCAACTTTGTCAGACTTAAGAACAAAATCGACTTACGAACATGCTCTCGGAATGGAACTCGTTCGTAAGTTGGGAAAAACCTCTACTATCATTCACTTTTAATGCACTATAAATAGGTAATTTCAGTCGCTCAGGTCTCGACTCAGCAACGTTACGGGGCAATAAAATGAAGTCAGCTGACGACCTGAATGTACTGAACGACCAGGTTATCACATCTGTAGGTTTTTTTTGTTCTCTAGGACTCTTGAATAGTGACTTGTGTACCATATTGATTTAATCAAAGCTAAATTAAATGTTAGAATGTGGGAGTTTCTTTGACCAGGTAGTGTATAATCCGTCATCTCCATATACTGTATTGCTCAAGCCTAAAGCTAGTCTTACAGCAGCCTAGTTATCATCTTGTCCATGGAAAATAAATGTAATTATATGTGCAAGTATTATACTTGAGGAAGAGGGTGTGGCTAAACAATGCTGCCAGATACAGTTGAAATCTTATGCTTTTTAATTATGAGGATCATCACAGGAATGAAGAAGACATTGTATAGAGTGGGTTTTTTTTTTTTTTTTTTTTTTTTGGTAATTTGTGCCTGATTTGTTGTAAATAACCTTCCTGCTCTCGCTCAGGTGTTCAACGATCCGATTCACGGCCACATCGAGCTCCATCCTCTGCTGATGCGCATCATCGACACTCCTCAATTCCAGCGGCTGCGGCACATCAAACAGCTGGGAGCCACGTACATGGTGTTTCCTGGAGCCGCCCATAACCGCTTCGAACACTCCATAGGGTGTGTATGAGTGTGTCTTTGTGTGCATGGGTGAAGGCCAAACATACAGTTAAACTAGTTAGTCTGATGAATCATTTGAAAAAATTCATGTCATTGGATGAGGGACATCATGAGAGGTTGCGTGCATTAAACAAGAAGCAGAAGAAGTACAGTACGTGCAGGGAAATTAAAACGTCTCTCTATATTCAAATATTATTCAAATAAACCACTTTCGGATTTCTGTTTATATTTAGATGAGCAGCGTCCGGGTGGTGTCTTGCACCCTGATGTTAAGCGGAGTCACACACACACCACCGTGAAGTCCATTATAGTTTTATTGAAACTGATATATTTCTGTTTATTCTGTGTTTCAGCGTCGGGTATTTAGCAGGCTGTCTCATCCAAGAGCTGAACGAGAAACAGCCCGAGCTCCTGATCACCAAACAAGACATCCTGTGTGTTCAGGTTGCCGGTTTGTGTCACGACCTGGGTAAGAGCGCGCGCGCACACGCACACACACAAACGAGCGCACATGCATTCACCATGTGGTACATTTTTTTCCTAAACTCATATTCGGTATAAATCTTATTCGTAACATTTTCATATAAAACTACAGACAAACGCTGATAACTGAAAAAAGAAGACACAATGAGAATTGTGATACTTGTATGTGTTGCATAAATAAGCGCACAGACAACACTGTTACATTTTACATGTGTGAGGTTTGTTTCCTTGGGCACGAAATCGACTTGCGTACGTGCTCTCTGAAAAACCTCTACTATCATTCACTTTTAATGCACTATAAATAGATAATTCAGAAATAGTCTGGGTCTACACTGATGTAGGCCTGGGCGATAAAACGCTACCGATATGTTTCGCGATAGACACGTGATCGATACCAATAAAAAATGTGTTTGATAGAACGTTCGATATTTTTTATTCTTTGTCGGAAGAAAACAGAGGTTGCCAAGCTAGTTTGGTTACCATCATGCGCACTCGCTCCGCGACCGGCTCTAGGACCCGGAAGTAGTACGGTCGCGATTCAGGAAGCATAAACGGAGACAAGATGGCGTTGACATTGGCACCCGCCAAATGCGGGTAAAATTCGGCTGTGGCGGGTAATAACTTTAGTCTCACTAGCCACATTGGCGGGTAGTTTATTCTTTGGTATGACAATTGTTATGTTTGCATCAATATGCACAACTAACATCTATAATATTACTTGCTTTTTGTGTGAGACAAACGGAGGCATGGAGAAAAACGGTATTCTTCTTTTACTGCGTTCAGTGCACACGACACATATAGTATACAGCGCGGTATTGCCCCCTGGTGGCCCGCCAGTGAATTAACATCAAGCTCAAATATATTACAACAATGAATTTTTGTTGTAGTTTTCTCTAAAGGCATCTGATATAATAAACGCATTGCACTATTTTATTACACTTTATTAAGCATTTCTTACATTTTCTCTTAATTTTGCACCTTAAATGTTAAGAGATAATTGTTAAGTGTTCATTGTGACTTTAGACTTATGTTTATCTTTTAATTATTAGATTTTTCCATGGTTGTTGACACTTCTGCCTTAATAACTGATGGGACTATGATCATAGGAAGGTTAAGTTTAAAATAAAAATGTTTAAATATAATGTATTCTTCTCCTGGTCCTTATTTTAAATGGGTCATAAAAAATATCAATAATTATCGATATCAACCGATATGAAACACTGATATCGTGATACAGTTTTCAGCCATATCGCCCAGCCCTACACTGATGTGGCTTTATCTGTTATGTGTATTTCTCTGTTAGTGGATTGATATGTTTTACGTTGTATATTCGTGTTGAAGGCTTTGTCAGACTTAAGAACAAAATCGACTTACGAATATGCTCTCGGAATGGGAAAAACCTCTACTATCATTTACATTTAGGCATTTGGCAGACGTTCTTATCCAGAGCGACTTACATTTTTCGCTGGACTGCAGTTCCTTTCTATGTCAACCGCACAAATTTATATGTAGACATTTTTAATACAAAGGCTCATGCAGTTCAAGCAAATTGAAATGATTATGTGATTATGATCATCTTCGGCAGGTCATGGTCCGTTCTCCCACATGTTCGACGGAATGTTTATTCCCAAAGTCCGACCCGGACTTGGATGGAAGGTAAAAACCTAGCATAGATTAATATGTAAAACCAGTATAAAATATCCAAATCAGGTTTTATTCTACAAGTATGTGTATATACTTCAACATAGCTACTTTAATCACAGGTACAGATAAACCTATTTCTTTGCACTTGACCGTGTTTGCATAACGCACATTACATTTCCTCCGCAGCACGAGAAGGCATCAGTGCAGATGTTTGACCACCTGGTGAAAGTGAATAATCTGGAGGGTGTGATGAGGGAGTACGGTCTCTCTCTTCCCAACGACCTCATCTTCATTAAGGAGCAGATTGCCGGGCCGCTGGACTCTGCCATCTCCCCGGCTAGCCAGGTACAGCGCCGTGTCCGTGCTACTTCTGCTGGCTGATGTGTCGATCGCTGAATAACTCTCATGCTCGGGGTGTCCCATTCCCTTTTCAGTGGCCGTACAAGGGCAGGACGGAGGAGAAATCGTTCCTGTACGAGATCGTAGCTAATAAGAGGACCGGCATCGATGTGGACAAGTGGGATTATTTTGCAAGGTGAGTTTGTGGACCGACTAAGGAAATGAATTACGTTTGTCATCGTGTGCGAACTCCATCTCGGTGTCTGTTTTCCGGAGCGCTGGTTAACCCAGTGTGTTGTGTGTTTGTTGCTTGTGTTTATGGTATTTGGCAGACAACCTTATGTTGCTAGGGAATTAACCCAATCAATAGTCCAACACATTAACCATTGACCCAAACAGTACATAAACTCTACATTTATGACATTTGGCAGACACCCATATCCAGAGCGGTTTTAGTTTCATTATGCATCTGAGCAGTTGAGGGTTTACGGCATTTGTCAGGTGCCCTCATCCAGAGCGAGTTAAATTTTTATTTCATTAAATAATTCATCAGTTTATGGTTAAGGGCCTTACTCACGGGCCCAACAGTGTCAACCTGGTGGTGCAGGGGCAGCTCAATGGTTAATGTATTTGACGACCGTCTGGAAGGTCCCAGGTTCGATGCACAGAAGGTGCCGGGAAACATCGGGTCCTGACATTCATATGGATGTCACTTTGATATGTTCTACTTATCCTAAACAGTGCTGTAGGACAGGTACACGTCTCCATGGTAAAGGTCTTCCCTTATGGCAGTGCCGTCTTTCAGAAGGATAAAAATTGGTACAAGTGTTGACTTGGCCTCCAAATTCCTGGCTGAGCTTCTACACCGCAGTACTCATCCATTAAGGCCCCATTATTTCAGACTTAAAGGATCTACTGGTGATGTCTAAACCGTAGCACACCTTCAGAGGCTATGTAGAGACCATGTCTCAACAGATCAGAGTTGAAGGTTATAGGTTATTATAGGATGAATTTGGAAATAAAATGGAAGGTGGACAGTGGTGGGAATTCTTCCTCTTATTATTATTATTATTATTATTATTTTCATTCATTAATTTATTAGTTTGTTTGTTTATCTCCTAAACAGGGACTGCTATCACCTGGGCATCCAAAACAACTCCGACTACCGTCGCTTCCTCAAGTTCGCTCGAGTGTGTAAGGTCAAGGGCAAGAAACACATCTGCACCAGAGACAAGGTATAATCTATTCCCACAATGGTTTTGCATTTCTTCTATATACAGTGGCTTGCAAAAGTATTCGCCCCCCTTGAACTTTTCCACATTTTGTCACATTACAGCCACAAACACGAATCAATTTTATTGGAATTCCACGTGAAGGACCAATACAAAGTGGTGTACACATGAGAAGTGGAACGAAAATCATACATGATTCCAAACATTTTTTACAAATAAACAACTGCAAAGTGGGGTGTGCGTAATTATTCAGACATTGCCTGATGAGTGCTAATGACTAAATAGAGTGCACCTGTGTGTAATCTAATGTCAGTACAAATACAGCTGCTCTGTGACGGCCTCAGAGGTTGTCTAAGAGAATATTGGGAGCAACAACACCATGAAGTCCAAAGAACACACCAGACAGGTCAGGGATAAAGTTATTGAGAAATTTAAAGCAGGCTTAGGCTACAAAAAGATTTCCAAAGCCTTGAACATCCCACGGAGCCACTGTTCAAGCGATCATTCAGAAATGGAAGGAGTATGGCACAACTGTAAACCTACCGAGACGAGGCCGTCCACCTAAACTCACAGGCCGAACAAGGAGAGCACTGATCAGAAATGCAGCCATGAGGCCCATGGTGACTCTGAACGAGCTGCAGAGATCTACAGCTCAGGTGCGGGAATATGTCCATAGGACAACTATTAGTCGTGCACTGCACAAAGTCGGCCTTTATGGAAGAGTGGCAAGAAGAAAGCCATTGTTAACAGAAAACCAGAAGTCCCGTTTGCACAGTAGACATGTGGAAGAAGGTGCTCTGGTCAGATGAGACCAAAATGGAACTTTTTGGCCAAAATGCAAAACGCTATGTGTGGCGGAAAACTAACACTGCACATCACTCTGAACACACCATCCCCACTGTCAAATATGGTGGTGGCAGCATCATGCTCTGGGGTGCTTCTCTTCAGCAGGGACAGGGAAGCTGGTCAGAGTTGATGGGAAGATGGATGGAGCCAAATACAGGGCAATCTTGGAAGAAAACTTCTTGGAGTCTGCAAAAGACTTGAGACTGGGGCGGAGGTTCACCTTCCAGCAGGACAACGACCCTAAACATAAAGCCAGGGCAACAGTGGAATGGTTTAAAACAAAACATATCCATGTGTTAGAATGGCCCAGTCAAAGTCCAGATCGAAATCCAATCGAGAATCTGTGGCAAGATCTGAAAACTGCTGTTCACAAACGCTGTCCATCTAATCTGACTGAGCTGGAGCTGTTTTGCAAAGAAGAATGGGCGAGGATTTCAGTCTCTAGATGTGCAAAGCTGGTAGAGACATACCCTCATACCCCTATCTCACCTACGCGGTTTCGCGCGGTGGCCATAAGTACGGTCCATGATGATTAACCGCGGTTTTTTGGCGTTGTGAGTACGTTTCCATCTTTCCGCGCGAAAAATGAAACATGTTTAATTTTTTTGCTGGTCCTCGCGGAAGCTTGCGGTCCTTACAGAACTTCGCAGAGATCATCTCATCTCAGTGGAACGTCGGCGGGCAATCGCGTCGACTCACGGTGCCTAACTCCGCATCTCACCGTGAGTCAAACCGCATAGGTGAGATAGGGGTATAAAAGACTGGCAGCTGTAATTGCAGCAAAAGGTGGTTCTACAAAGTATTGACTCAGGGGGCTGAATAATTACGCACGCCCCACTTTGCAGTTATTTATTTGTAAAAAATGTTTGTAATCATGTATGATTTTCGTTCCACTTCTCACGTGTACACCACTTTGTATTGTATCGTGGCATTCCAATAAAATTGATTCTTGTTTGTGGCTGTAATGTGACAAAATGTGGAAAAGTTCAAGGGGGCCGAATACTTTTGCAAGCCACTGTAAATAAAGTAAAGGTTTTATCTGTACATTAGTCAAAACTCACTCTTTTCTTGCATGATATCTTTGTTTCACATATCGTAGGACCCAAAACCAGTGTCAGAAAAGTTTCTGTCTGCCTGTATGTCTGTATGTCTGTGCAGTCAGGTTTTGTCACAGCATCACACCAAACTATCTGGACAGAATTGAATAAAACTTTTACTAAACTTACTGTAGATATATGGCTGAAGTTTAACCTGCACCATAAGTGTCATCAAAATGTTGAACATTTATGGACACATTCATGCACACTTACACTTACATATTTATATTTTCATTTCTGGATCATTGCACAAGACACTTTAATAAGACACTTTTTATGCATATTTGCATAAACTACCAGTCATTTTTACTTCTTTTTTCCCCCTTTATCTACACTAAATTTAAATTTTTTTAAATTTATTGGTATAAGCATTTCACTGCATGTCGTACTGTGTATGACTGTATATGACAAATAGAATTTGAATGTTGAGTAAAAGCGATGTTCTGAACAGTTATGTGCCTTTTAAAATACTATGTGAATATTATGTGACTTTAAAATAAGCTACTAATGCACTACTTACTCAATGTCAACAAACACATGCACCAATAGATATTAATTAATAAAATCTAACCTGAATATTTTGACTGGGATTAGTTCATATTTTCACTTTGGCCAAAATAACAGCGCTGAAGTGGTACAAGTGAATTTCAACACGCTGGAGTCTTTTTAAGATGAAACTTCATCTTTATCCGATCTACTATTTTCGATTTCTCATCTGTGATTCTCTCTCCAATTACCGAACAGGGAGTGTATTTGTCTGACCACCAAAGAAGTAAAGATAAGATAGTTGACCTTATTTAATACGAAATGTGATTTCTTTGTATTAATAATTTAGACAGAGAGTTCTGTTGTACAGAAAGACAGACCAACATGTACGTGAGCTTCAACCTGAAATAATAATGATAATATCACTGATTACATCAAAACTCATCCGATTATTTTTAACTTTTTAACTATTTCTACAAACCGTTTTCCCGTGAATATCAGCTAGTACTTTGTATGAAAGTGAATAAAACATATGATGTTCTTTATGTTGTTTTGTTAAATATTTATTAGTACAAAATGCCACAAGGTTTAGTCAAAGTGAATATGTAGTAATATATAATTACTGTATATAATAGTGTGTTTATTAGTATATATAAAATTTTTCTTTTCTACAGGAAGTAGGTGATTTGTACGACATGTTTCACACTCGGAACTGTCTTCACCGCCGAGCGTACCAACACAAAGTGGGGAACATCATCGAGGTCATGTGAGTACACGCCATATTAAACAATAATCTACACTCAGCGTGCTCATGTTAGATTAATATTAATTGTCGAAAGAAAAAAAAAACAGCAACAAAGAAAATAATATTAAATATTTGGATTATTTGTGTTTTTGTAAAGACATTTTAAAAGTTGAAATGGACAACGTACTGTATGCAGAGCCACAAATCTAAAATACACCTCTATGGAGTTTTAGTTTATATGTATAGTTTATTTCAAGAAAAAAAAAAAAGTTATAAGAACGATAATTAGCTGGAGGCAATCATATGTTTATATTTTTAAGTTCTTTTTTTTTTTTTGTTGTTGTCTGTAAAAGAAGCATTTTTAGTTTGCACAATAAACCCTGACCTGTGGTTAACGAAGCCTGCGGGTAAAGTGATCACATACACACACCAAACCGACAATTAAAATGACAGCAGTTAAAAGTGTATGCCAGTTCCATGTGTTTGTGTTGAGGGTGTCGCACCACTACAAAGCCGAAAAAACTCTTTTCCATGAAAGTATTTGCATAACTCTGGTGGAGAATTAACAATAAAGCTTTTCAGAAAAACTGTTGATGGTATAAAGAAATCCTCACACATACAGTATATGTTTGGTAACAGTCCTGTTATTATTAACATCTTGTGGAGAGCTGAGACAAAACCACTTTAAAACAAGAACCAAAACATTTTAAAAACAAGTCATTACCAAAACCTGAACAAAGTCCAGCTTTTATTTATCCTTAGATATATATTAGATTATTGGATCGGTAACGGATTGGTTAATATTGACATTTTAGGAAACTTTTGTTCGGTTTTTGTGTGTTTTTCGGAATCCCTGCACAAACAGAAAGAAATAAACACTGAAACAAGTAAAGCTAGCACTTAATCAAAGCAGAGCGGAATCAATATTCATTGAACTTTACCGCACAGGTCTATAAAGATAAATGTCGCTTATCAGTCCCTATTATTATTTCTGAACGTACTGAAATTCTCATTAACAGTTTTGTACCGGAGCCTCTAATAATCAAACTGAACTCCATATTAACCTAAACATCTCCCTTCAATATAACTCCTGTTATACTGAACTTCCAGCATCCTAACAAACAGTATGACTACAGATCAGACGGACAGACAGATCAATCTGTTATCACCCAAATGAGGAGGGTTGAGTCAGATTTCTCTAAAGGCCTTTCTATTGCTTTCTCAGCGAGTTTTTCCTCACATCATCACACTAGTTTTGCTCATCATGGGCAAACTGATCATTAGAATTTATTGAACTTCAGCATACAAATGCCACTTCCTTACAATTCATTGCAGTAGAAATTGTACAATAACGCGTTTTAAACTGAGCAATATACCCTTGTGCAATTTGTTAGGCTTCGTGCAATACTATTGTATTGTTTTTCATTTTCTTTCGTGTTTATACACTGTTCTGTCCCCATTTTCTAATTTTTTATATTAGTTAATTCTAATTCTTTGCTATAACAAAGAAATGTTTCCACTGTGGGGCAAATAAAGGTGTATTTTATCTTAGGAATTTTCACAGAAAACTATTTTGTTATAGAAGGTAAAATAAATTGATTTCCAAATGGATCTGTCATTATAATTGTACTGAAAGTGCTATTTTAAAGCATTTTAAAAAGCTAATTTCAAATTGCTAAACTTTTCAATAAAATTTTATTTGTATAGCGCTTTTAACAATTGTCGCAAAACAGCTTTACACAATCAAAAGATTTATTTAAGTTTGTATAGAATGTGAATGTGTATGAATCAAAATGGTCATATAGTCCCTGATGATCAAGTCGAGGGCAACAGTGGCAAGGAAAAACTCCCTGAGATGGCAATTAGAAGAAACCTCGAGAGAGACGAGGAAAGAGAACTGCAGAGGGGAGACAGAAGAGGAGAGATAACGGTTACATTCACACAGTGTATAAAGTGAATGTATATTTACTGTAGAGTGCAATCAGAGACTCCGGCAGGACTAACTATAACAGCATAACTAAAAGGGAGAGACAGAAGGAAACCCGGACATGAGGGGTCCCTGAGATGTAAAGCAACCAATCACCTCACCATCAACAAACCTGAGTGATCAATGAGAGTGGGGAAGACAGGATCTAAACATACCAGTTCAACATAATATTCTATGTCCATGAGTCCCCCAGATCTGCTCACTGCAGTGCGAGAATTTCACAGGGAGCCAATGAAGTGAAGATAAGATAGGTGTTATGTGCTTGTATCTTCTGATTCTAGTGAGGACTCTCGCTGCTGCATTCTGGACTAACTGAGGCTTGCTGAAGCTTGTCTGGTTGTGCAACGAGTTGAAAAACCAGACAGTAAGGTGTTACAATAGTCCAACCTAGAGGTGATAAAAGCTTGAACTAGTTTTTCTGCATCATAGTGATATTGTCTACATGAGCTTCAAATGAAAGACTAGAATCTGTAATTACACAGAGATCCCCTACTGTTGCACTTGATGGAACAGAAAGGCCATCTAAAGTTACATTGTGATCTAAAATCTTGCTTCTAGCTGCATGCGATCCTATGACTAGAACTTCTGTCTTATCAGAATTAAGCAGAAGGGAGTTTATTAGCATAAAGTCTCTTATATCATTTACGCATTGCGCAAATTTAGCAAGCTGGTTTTTCGCATTGATTTGCTGAGACATATAACTGTGTGTCGTCAGCATAACAATGAAAACTAATACCATGCTTCCAATACCGGATTATGTTGCCCAAAGGAAGCATGTAAAGGGAAAAAGCAGTGGCCCTAAAACCGAACCCTTTGGAACACCAAACTCCACTAGAGCACATGCAGAATAATCACCATTTAAATCTAAAGACTGATAATGATAGGTCAAATAGGATCTGAGCCAGGAGAGGGCTGTTCCCTTAATTCCTACCATGTTTTCTAATCTGAAAAGGAGAATACTATGATCAATGGTGTCAAAAGCTGCACTGAGGTCGAGTAACACAAGCATAGTGACGCAACCCTGGTCAGAGGCCAATAGGAGGTCATTTACTACTTTAATGAGTGCTGTCTCTGTGCTGTGATGAGGCCTAACTCCTGACTGATACAGTTCCTGTATGCTATTTCTATGTAGATATGAGCATAGCTGCTCCGCTACTATCTTTTCAAGAATATTAGAGATAATCAGGGTTGCGGGGACCTGGAAGGCTCCCAAAAGGCTTAGGGCACAAGGCAGGGTACACCCTGGACAGGGTGCCAATCCATCGCAGGGCACACACATACACACACTCAAACACTCATTTGCACACTATGGGGAATTTGGAAACACCAATTAGCCTAACCTGCATCTCTTTGGACTGTGGGAGGAAACTGGAGTACCCGGAGGAAACCCACCAAGCACGGGGTTCTAGCATATGGATCTGTCATTATAATTGTACTGAAAGTACTATTTTGAAGAATTTTAAAAAAACAAATTTAAAATTGCTAAACAATCAATCATGGATCAGTTCATAGTGACCTGCTGTATCATCACATTTGAAGATCAATTCGTTTTACTGTGGAGTCAAAAAGTAATGTGTGTATGTGTTTCAGGATAACAGAAGCTCTGGTAAAGGCAGATCCTTACATCCAGATTCGGGGCTCTTCAGGAAAGATGTATAAAATTTCAGAAGCCATTGATGACATGGAGGCTTATAGCAAACTCACAGGTCAGATCTTTATTACATTTTATTAGACACTCATGATGCTGATCAGTTGCACAATACACACCACATTTACTGAGCTCAGTATCATCTCAGAGCGTGGAGGCTTTCAAAATGTTGTTTAGTATTTGGGTAAATCAGTCGTTAATACAGACAGATGTGCAAAAAATAAATTAATTGATAAACAATCTGCTAGTTGTCTTGACTTTTCTTTTAGAAGCAGTTGATCTGAGAGATATAGCACAATATGGGAATCACCAGGGACCACGATACCTGATTTGATAATCACAATTTTATACGATATCCCGATTCTATATCGCATTGAACCTTAAAAAAAAAGGTTGCGTCATAACTTTATACCTTATAACAAAATTGAACGTGAGTAATTAGATGTAGCCCGTTCCTTATAACATTCGTATTCTCATTAAAAAAACAATACAAACTAACTTCCTATACAATCGTTTAACATTTACATTTCTACGTTCGCTCCCTTCTCTGCTCCACATTCTCCTCCCGATATACCCCTCATCCCTCCTCTGCACACGTCCACACCATCTTAACCTGGCCTCTCTAATTTTGTCCCCAAACCATCCTTCCTGCATTGTCCCTCTATGATACTCATTTCTTATCCTGTCCTGTTTCCTGTCAGTCAGGAAGTCAAATCAGATTTAGAGTCAGTAGTCAAATCGGATGAAAATTGTCACGTTCACAGTATGATGTGCAGTGAAATGTTTTTATACCCGCCCATGACGTAAAGATAATAAAAAGAAAATATTCAAGTAAGGAATATAAAATATGAACTAATAAAAATTACACAATATAGAAAATTTTTAGCTGTAAAAATTACTCGATGTTCAAGATCATCGCTGTGGCCGTTCCTGTTTTGTTTTTGACCTCTTGACCTCTCCACAGATCACATTTTCGAGCAGATCCTGTACTCGTCCGATCCAGCACTCTCCGAAGCTCAGGACATCCTGCAGAACATCGTCTGCAGGCGCCTGTACAAATGCGTGGGGCAGACCACGCCCGACAATCACTATGACGTGTCCGAGGTCATAAAGCTCACTTACTGTATACAGTTACTGCAGTTTAAATAATTTCGGAGCGTGTGTGTGTGTGTGTGTGTGTGTGTGTGTGCCTGGGTGGGTCTAACTAGGAGATGGTAGAGGGGACAAACAAGTACAAGCAGATTTCAACTCGTCGCTATAATTATACTATTAAAATAAGGCTAACTGGTATCCACACCCAGATTAAAACGTTCTCCTGGTCTAGAGCCTGTGTGGGTGTGTCGGACTGTAGGTGTCTGATAATTTCCACACAGAAACTTCATTGCTACTAAACAAGCTCCTGTTTTGTGTGATGTAATGGAGTTAATAAATTTAATGATTAGTTGCTGCTGCTGGTAAATTAGTACTTGGGCAAATCTTTTTAATTAATTTGTGCACTTAGAACATTCTATGCGAGTTAATAAAAACTTTATGGCCACTTTTGCATTACATTTGGTACAGTAGCAACAATGTATTAATTATTATAAGCTGTATAGTATTTCGTTATAATATAATACTACTACTAATAGTGATATTATTGATAGTATTGATTTGTGTGTTTTGATTTATTTTTTTTTATTCTGGTAAAATAACACAAGCAAATAATAGAATTAGCAAAATATAATCAATAAAATTTCATATTTTATTACTTTTCAGGATTTATGAAGCATTAATATTTCCTGTTTGCGTTGTATCTCATTCAGGAAATGTTATCCGAGTGGTCCAGGGAGGTGTCCGAGTGCAAACCTGACGGCACTCTGGTGGATTTGATGCCTGAGGATTTCGTAGTCAATGTAAGTGTGAGGAATATATTAGGACAATTCCATGCAGGTCAGCCTCATGGGGAACAACGCAGGCATCATTCATAGGAGACAGACAGACGGACGGACAGACAGACACTTTATTCATCCCCATGGGGAAATTCACACCTGCTTTCCAATCATACTAAATAAACTTTTACTTCTAAATGAAACAGTGAGGTCCTGATGATGTGTACAGTTAGACTTTAGGGAGTAACCTGACTCTTGCTGATGATGTCGCAGGTGATCTGTATGGATTACGGAATGAAGGAGAAGAACCCTGTGAACAACGTTTATTTTTACTGCAAGAACGACCCGACTAAAGCCATCAAGATCCGCAAGAACCAGGTGTTCACCTCGTTACTGCAAAAATCCGTCTGTTTTCTTCCTCCTCTTCTTCTTTCCCCGTCTTCTCCATCTCTTTCTCTTCTTCATCCTGCTCTTCTCCTCATCTCACCTGTTCTTTGCCCTCCTACTCCTTTAAACAATTTTCCTCTTTTGTCCTCCTCCCCTTATACTCTACTTCTTTTTGTTCTTCTTCTTGTTTTTTTCCTGTTTCCCCTTCCCTTCTCACCCCTTTTTCTTCTTCCTTTTTTTATTATTAAACCTCTTTCATTTTCATCCTCTCATTCTTTCTCTTCTACTTGTTGTTCATCTTATTATTCTCTGTCCTACTGTTGCCTCTCTTAAAGCTCCTCCTTTGTCTCCTACTTTTTACGCTTTATATTTATTTTGCTCTTCTTCCATTTTCTACATTTTTTTCTTTTTTCATCATCCTCCCCCCCCTCCTGTTCTCCTCCCACTCTCCTATCTTCTTTCTTCTACTCTCAATGTTCTTCTTCCTCCTGATCTTCTTCTATCTGTGTTTCTTCCTGTTTAATCCTCATTTTGCTCATCTCCCTCTCGCTCCAGCTTTTCTTTCTCCTCTCCTTCTTGTCTATTGTTGATCATAATCATAAAGCATACAGAATACCCATAATGTGTATTTTACTCACTTTGCTGTATGTGTTTAACTGCTGCAGGTGTCCAAGTTGTTGCCCGAGCGATTTGCCGAGCAGCTGATCCGAGTCTACTGCAAAAAAACAGACGAGAAGACTCTGGAAGCGGCGTATAAGTACTTTGTGCAGTGGTGCATAGAGCGAAATTTCTCCAAACCGCAGGTAAAACTCAGAACACTGCAGCTGTGTTTCAAATCACATATCAGAAAGCTAAAAACATCTCAACATGTACACCACACACATGTCACAATTAACCCACTGAGTGTGTGTGTGCCTACGTGTGTGTGTGTGTGTGTGTGTGTGTGTGTGTGTGTGTGTGTGTGTGCATAGGATGGTGATGTCACCGCACCCGAGCTCACGCCACTAAAGCAAGACTGGCAGAATGAAGATGATACAGACTCGAACAGCGCTGATGACGACGTCAGAGGTCAAAAGACGGTCAACGGTGTAAAACATGTAAAAACAAACCTGCTGAGCTCATTTTATTAGCGCCCCCTGCTGGCAGGATGACAAAATGCTCAGGTTCAGGCTTTTTTTTTTTTTTTTTTTTAATTCTCCTTTCATATTCCTTTCATTTGTTTCCCCCCAACACCAGAGAGCGCTTAAATTTTTTAGTGGTAGTAAATAACAGGAATCAAACATACAATCAGGCTGTGGAAAAATATGGTTGGAGATTTCGCTGTTAGTATTAACCTTTCAGGTCATAGTGATTTATAACATAATTCTTCAGTGCTTATGGTGTTACTAAGTATACTTCAGTAATAATAATGATAATATAATAATACAACATGTGAATATTTAAATAATACATGAATTCTGTCCGTTATTATTATTATTATTATTAATAATAATAATAATAATAATATAATTTTCTGATATAATTATAGTATTGATGATTACTCTAATAAACAATTCTACAGTAATTCATTGTATTCAAGTGTAAAATAATATAGCATAATATACCAAAAATAAGCATTTTATAAATATTTCTAACTACAAGAAAACATAGACACAAAAAACGACACACCTGTCCTTCTCTTAAGGTTTTATCCCCAGACACGGGATGTTACCTTTATATGCTGCCAGCTCAGGATGAATAAAATATCATTGACCAGTCAAATTATATTATAGTAATGTAATATAATAATTAAATTTTCATTGTATGTATGGGGGAAAAAGATTTAAGACCAAAACTGAAAATAATCTTTTAACAAATTCTCACATAGTTAGCTTTTTGGACATTAATATCCGTTTATACCAGGTTTTGACTTTTGTGGTGCAGGGACCTTTTACTTTGTGCGTTTCTGTGTGTGTGCTGTTTTTTTTTGTTTGTTTGTTTGTTTGTTTGTTTGTTTTAGTCTTAACTTATTATGTGATGCCATCACTGCCTGTGTAGGTCACGCACGTCATGTTTGGAGAGTATGGGGCTGAATTTAATCACAATGTAATGTATTAGAGTAAATATAAAGAGAACTGTACCATCAAATTCTGTCCTGGGCAAAAACAATAAAAGGTCTAATTATGTGTTTAGCATCTCGTTCAGGTTCCCAACCCGGTTTTCTTTATATCACATCAGGAAGTGTTCTCCGAATTTAGACTTTCTCGGTCTTTTGTAAAAAAAAAAAAAACGCACGGGATGTTGCCTTTAAGATGAAAAATTACTGATCAGTCAAATTATATTCTAATAATAAAATTTTCATTGGATGTATAGGGAATGTTTAAGAATAAAACTGAAAATTACTTTTTAACACCAAAAGCCCTAATTATTCTGTTTAACACTTAGCCACGCCCACATTCCCTCAGTACTACTAGATAGATGTAGAGGATATTCTAGATACATTTATATCATTATTATTATTATTATTAATATTATTATATAAATTACAAATAACAAGTCAGTTACTGCCACTAAGAGGAAGAAGAAAATTCCTTTCTTTTATTTCCTTTTCAACCATGCTGTTTTTCTTTTAATATTTCTTTGTTTTAACCCTGCGCTCAGTGGTTGTATTTTTTTTATTTTTTTTTTATTTAAAAAAAATTTTTTTTTTAGCAAACACATTTAGGTGTTTGAGAAACAATCTTGTTATTTTGTCCATCGTGCTCATCATGCCGTCTGCATCCCCTTAGTTTTTTTGAGAGGGAGGGACATGGGCGGAGCCTAAGATACAGTCGATCAGTCAGTCACATGCTTTGTCATGATAATGGTCACCAAGAAGGTGATAAACTGTTTTTATTGTTTGTTTTTGCAGTTTGTGTTCTAATCTACCCATCCGGGGTCGTGTGTGTGTGTGTGTGTGTGTGTGTGTGTGTGTGTGTGTGTATAGAGTTTTCATCTTCTCTGCATCCTGGGTAGGTTTCCTTCCACACTCCAAAGACATTGCATGTAGGCTGATTGTTGTTTTCAAACTGCTCATAGTGTAACTGATGAATGGATATTCTAATCGTAATGTTTCCGAAGCTCCGCCTACTCGTTAACCAAAGGACTCCTGTCAGTCCGCAGGGTCATGGCGCATCATGTGATCTACCTCTGTGTTACACAAATATGAGGTGACAGAGCAATATTATTCACACACCAGGCGCTCGGACAATCTTACAGAGGATGTTTTAGGCCATCATGTCACTATGAGAACACCTTCAGCGTCTGCATTAGCAAAGTCTATATAATCACTGATACATATAAAACAAATCTTCTTACTCATATAGTTAGCTTTTTGGACATTTACACCTGGAGGTTTAGACTTGTGTGATCCAGGGACTTTAAACTGTTACTGTGTGTGTTTTTTTTTTTTTTTTTTTTTTAAGTCTTAAGTTATTATATGATGCAGTAGCTGCCTGTGTATGTCACGCACATCATGCTACGAGTGTATGGGACTGAATTTAATCATCTGTACTTGTGTAAAAGTGTCAGTTATATTGACAACGAGAAAAAAAAAAAAGAGAACTGTATTATCCAAGTCAGTCCTGGTGGGAGAAAAAGTAAAGAATAGAAAAAAAAAATTATGTGCATAGCATCTCTTTCAGGTTCCCAATCCGGTCTTCCTTATGTTACGTCAGGAAAGGTTCTCAGAATCTTTTTTTCTTTGTCCTTTTTTTCTTTCTCGCTTTATTTTTATAGATTGTGAACAAGAAATCTGTTTCGTTTTTAATGCAAACAACACGGGGGGGGGGGGGGGGGGGTACAAACTTTTGCTCCAAAGTATAATAATCTGTATTGTGAACGCAAACATGCACCAATTTAAACAGCAGGCTTCTATTGCTCCTTCAATAAAAACAGCAGCAGAGCCAATCTTCTTGAACGTATTTGGAAGCCCCGCCCCCTTTCGCTCATCCTATATTTATTGTGTTTTGCTCCGGAGTCTCGGGATACTTGATTTCCACAGCTTTATCTTTGGTAAGCACTTTCAGAAATCAAAGTGGCAAAGTTTGTACTTGTGGAATGTTCCACTTTGCACTTAGACGAGGATAAAGTTAACGTTACTGAACTGTATTTAGAAGAGACCCAAAAGTATTTTCGTTTGATTGAACACGAGTGAATCATAACATATTTGATGATCGCAAAAAAACATTTTATTAGTTATTTAATTCAACTTGCTAAGAAAAGAAATCTGTTGTATGGCTCAGTGTTGGTTTCTTTCTTTTTTTTTTTTTCTTTTTTCTTTTTTCTTTTTTTTTTTTTAAAGAATCCAAGTGAAAAAGAAAACTGATCTCTGTTAATCCAGTTCAGCTTTCTGCACTCTGTGGGCCGATCTGTCACTGTGTACTGTACATACAGTGTATAATCATGTGTCTGGTGTGCTCCCATTTTAGTGTTCCTTTTGATATACACTTTTATATACAGGTTACAGGTGCTGTTTTTACTCTGTAAAAAAAATATCATACAGCGCCTTCAGGGTTTGAATTTGACCTCCAACATTATCCCTGCAGTGCGGGTTTGTTTCTTCTCAGAAATGCAGAGTGAACTCGTGTTCAAATAATAACAGGGAAAGAAGCTGGATTCGGTGATATGTGGATCCATAATTGTTTTTTTTTTTGTTTGTTTTTTTTCCTTTTGAGGGGTAGTGTATGACCCTTTAAAATATGACATTTTGGTTTGCAAGCTTGAATTCTGTTGTTTATTCCTTGAAAAAAAAAAAAAAACGTTTGGCAAATGTTCATTAGATACCATGTTCCCAGTTGTATGCTTAAGTTTTCCTTTGGAGCTAGAGCACTAATGCAACTACCACTTATTTTTATTTTAACACCGTTTTATCCCCTTTATCATTACGGAGCTTGTAAATTGAAAAATATTTTTGAAAAGAAATTTTGGATATTTTCACAAGGGCAGTTCAAGTCAAACTGGGACTTTTGGTTGTGCAGAGTAAGAAAAATTAATATGTAGGTATTTCGTGAATTGGTGGTTCCACAGGTACAGTTTCGACAGACAGATGTGTCTCTTCTGCACTTTGGCGGCAAGTTCTGTTGATTTTCAAGAATCAGGCCTTCTACTCGTGAAAATGTTCATGGGAGCATGAGTCTCATCAGTTGTACCATGCCTTTATTCATGAGAAATCTAATCAAAAGTCACGATTTGACTTGAATGACCCATGTATGTATGTGCATATGTCCAATTACATATAATTTCTTTTGTTTATTTAATAAATGTACATTTTGCCAGCTGTCTGTTTTGTCTTTGAACACGTCCCATTTATGACCCATGATGAAGAAAATGCATTTAATGCTTTGATTTAAAGGGGGGGGGGGGGGATGAAGCAAGATTCTTAACATGGATCTAAATTTGAAATGTTATCTGCTAAAAACCGACAGCCAACTACTACTGTGATTGAGCTAAAGGAATTTCACACCTACAGCTGGAAAAAAGCCCCCAAATGCCACATTAATCTCAACGAAATTTAAATTTCTACTTGCCAAATCAGGGTTGTCATCTCAACCGATCCTTCCCTGTTTCATGAGGACTGTCGAACTAACATGGCCGTGTTCTACATGAACAGTGTAATGTCTCTTTTCTTTACTTTTGAATGGGTTTATAGCACTAAGGTTTAGATAAAGTATATCGTTTAGTTTGCTGACAGTACCTGGTTAAACTATAATATTGACTGTACTAATCACGTTTTTCCAGAAGTGAATCATTAACATTTGAGAAATCACTAATATCTGGTTGGTTTGTTGCCAAGTCACTTGCTCCTTTTGAACATCCCGAGGTAATTACAACTTCTAAGTTACCACTTATTAGGGACCACCAATGCCGTGTATTTGTACTGGAGCTGCAGGTGTCAAACTGCTAGCTGACTGCTATGCATCATTTAGCTAATCGGCTAACTGGAATAGTTTGTTTAATTTGTCGCAAGAAATTAGAGGTGTGAATGACAGTTCAATCAAATGTGTTGACATAAATTCAAATGAGCTTTTTACCTAAGCTAACGCTACGCTAGCTAGCTTGTGGTAACTGGGGTAAGGCATGTTCCAATCAACAGCCAGGTTCCATATTTTCCACCCATGTGCACATTTATTAACCATGGTTTAGTCTGGTTAAGCTTCTTCCAAGATGATGGTGATTAAAGCTCCAACAACTGAGCTTCAAAACTGATGTTTAGTAAACTTATGGGTGACATTCAGGAGGGTTTGTCCAGGTCTTTTTATACAGTCTATTCAAATCATGCACTACTGAAAATCATTTATATTTGACAAAAGATGAAATACTTAACGACATATTAATTTTTGTTTTTATTCATGCGCAAATCCACAATTAGCATTAAAACAGGTGGATGGAAACACTTTATGCAGCGGTTTTGCTCATTTGTAATTACAAAAACAGATGTGAGCAAACTAACAGCCCTGAGAGCGCCCCCCTACAGGAAGAGTTCCTTCACTTCACTTCATTACACTCTTTATTACAATGTACATAAACAGTAGCGAAGCTTTGTGATTTCATTTATTCATTAAGTAAAAAAAAAAGCTTGCATTTCCATTTCCTACTCTTCTAAACATATTATCAAACCTGCGAAATAGGAAGTAAACAAGAACAGTGCACATTTATATAAAAAAAATTTCAGTCCAGGAAAAAAAAAAAGAAAGGTAGTGAAAGGCTAAATGACTATCTTAATGTTTATTTACATTCAGAAAGCCTTGCTGATTCTTTCTGGGTGTCTGTTTTGCAACTCGTCTACTAAATGCACTAAATGCTAGCAAGAAAATGTAAAAATGAACGAACAAACAAGCAAACAAACGGAAAAAAACACTGCAGCCTATCGTTAGGCTTTACAGCTCGGCAAGTGCCGAAGTAATCGACTAATCACAGTTTACGATATCATCGTGATATGACATTTCACTGCTCTCATTGCTCGGCAATTTAAGCGCTAACGAACGTCTGATGTGTTTCATTTGGGATTTCCTTACCTTACATCACTTTTAGCATTTTAGTCCTAGCATAGATACAAACAATTCTGCTTTGTCAGGCTATTGTAGCAAAATGCAAGCTGGCCTTCGTAAGTTCGGGGGAGGGGAGGGAGACCATGTCGTGAATGACGCACACAAATGACTGTTGGCGATTTATATGTTGCTTTTTATATCTAGCTAGCCTGCTAGCTAACATTACCTCACCCAGTGCATATAGGTGAGGTTGCGTTAGCCTTGCTTGTTTTTCAATCCTAACCCTTGCTCTTGAAACAAGAAGGATGCTGGCTAAAATAAATGACTAGCGAGATAAAACTAGCTAGCTAGCAAGTTCTGTCAAGTTGATTACCTAGCTAATTTCATAAAATAATGAAATAAATGACACAAATATGATTTTAGCATCAAATTCATGTTAACTAATAACTAAGTAATAAACTGACCAATGCTAGGCTAGCTAGCAAATTCAACAAGCTTGCTGACAAGATGGGCTATGTTAAAAAAAATTTTTATAGTAATTGTTGGTTTTGATTAAATAACTAGCGAGCCAAGTACCTAATGGCGTTTTTGTTGTTTAGTTAAATAACGACTGGAAAGATTTTTGTGAATAAACAAAAGGAAATATGACATTTTATAAGAATCTTAGTAATCAGAAAGATGTGTAAAGAAATCCTTCATCCTGTCATATTGTCCACATTTTCATCTCCACAGTAGCTAGCAGTTAGCTACTTGATGTTTCAACTAGAAAGCTACAAGTCCAACTTGTCTAGAGCTTTTTTTTTTTTTTTTTTTAAGCTACTTATTTTGAAATTTTCTCCCAAATGAAACTCATTCACAGTGACGGCCATTTCTGCAACTTCTAACATCACGATACACATCGCAAAAGTGATTCTCGGCACATGCCTCGCTAAACTACATTTCCTAGTGACACATGCTTGGCGTTATCTCAGAGAAACAGATAGTAAAAAGACAGATGGGAATATAAAAAGACACGGAAAGAAGAGCCATAGCTCTGTAAGGCATCATATTCAAATTTCAGCATTAGGAGGGAAAAGAAAACAGGCACAACCTTACAGACAGATTTGCCATAGCAGTGTCAGGGTACGTACATGCGCTTAGCATCTGCGGCTAACAGAGCTCACAGAAACGGAAATAAATCACAGATTCTGGGTGTGGAGGATTTACCTTATAGCGAGTAGCAACAAATACATGACTGAACACCCTGCGATGGCGATACACCGGTAATGATACACATAATAATATACGGGTCCGGAAATGTTCGAAAATAAGATGCGAAGCGTCATAAACACGAAACTGGACAAGTACACACCATACATGTAAGCATCATATAAGATACATATGCTGCTATGGTACAGTACGGCATCATTATTATCATTATAATGATGGAATTAACATAAAACTTGACTGGATAATTGTCCATAAATGTAAATATAAAATAAAAAAATACAGGAAATTATGTGCATAATGAGGGGGAAATTAAGGGAACACTCTGTCCTGGTTTGGCTTGATATATATATATGTGTGTGTGTGTGTTTTTACAAAAAAAATAGCAATTGATAGCAAACATATTTTTCCGAAAGAAGTAAATTAATACAAGTCTGCTTATGAAAGTCTGAAATAATAATAAAAAGAAAAAAGAAAGGCATATAAGATACATACATTTGCTGCTATAGTACTGGATTTAATGTAATGTGTGTACATTAAAATAATAATTAAAAAATTATGTGAAAAATATCATGACCACACCGGTTTCTTTTAAGTCCCTGACTGATGATTTCTGGGAAATTATGGATTATTTATAAACATGATCAGATGATTAGACGTAACAAAAACAATTAACGCCGTTTTCATTTGTAATATTCCTAATGAGCAGATGGACAAATTTTGTGTGTGTGTGTGTGTTATTTCACTATTACACTCTGTATCAGCATGCTAATATAGTGTTCGCCATTTTGAAAAAAGAAATGACCTCTCTCTATTTTGCAGTTTGTATGTTAGTATGGATTATTACTATGAAATTATTACAACACATTTTGCATAATTTGAATTCGAGCTTCGATAGAGTTGACGAGGGTTGACGAGAAACCTTACGAGAGATGATGACGGAAAGCACACACAGGCTAGTACGAGAGCAAGGAGGAATAAATGTCAGGCTCGGGTGTAAACCTGAAGAGAAGAAGGACAGCATTTGTAAACACTTATCTGGAATGTTGTATGTGTTCGTCGTGTCTTTGTCTGAAGGCCTGGAAAAACTGATCGGGTCCAATTTCACACCGTGCTACTTATATGAGTTTTGACTTTTGTTTCTGGATAGGATGTGTTATTTCTTAATTGTTGTAGAAGTGTAGAAAATCCTCATTATAACATGCAAACGTTGCTTTTGTGACTTGGATAATGAAATTTTGAAATTAACTAATTTGCTAATTAGTTAGTGTTTATTTACAAATGAAACAAATTTGCACATTTTGATTTACGTAAAGATGAAACAACATATTGATCAAGATTTACAGGTATTTATACAAATTGCGCTATACAAAAAAATGAACAAAATGTTTAGAAGTGAGTAGTTTTTCACGATTTTGTCAAGATTAGTGTGTTCATTTAAGCAGGTAGAACTAAACCGAAGTGGTGAGTATTGAGCTGTGGAAAACTCTAAAAGATCCTTGAAATGTTGCGTAAGCATTCTAGAAACTTCTGCAGAATTCTTGTAACTTCTAGAAAATTCTCTATCAGCTGCTAAGCCTTGAATGTACCCGGAATGTTCTGGAAGATTGGAAAAGTTCATTCAATTTTGTCTTGCACAAATCTTGTATTTCCTGGATTTCTCACTCATGCCACGCCCTGACCACACCCCTTCATTAATATTCAAACCTGTTCCCTCTGAGCAGCTTTGTTTAGTTTTTAACCTCGGAAATATATATTCTTCTGTTACAAATGGGAGTTTTATTCGTGCAGAACTTGTCAATAAAATCCGACATTAAATATTTCAAAGTGGAATTATGTAAAACAACAAAAAAAAATTCTATGTCACACTAATGGCCACGTATATAATATAGTTTTTATTCATTGTTTATTGGTCATACAACATTTACAGCATAAAGATTCTTTTTTTCTTTGATTCCTCTTCATGGCTTCCTTATTTCTATCTGCAAGTTTGTCATAAATCGTATAGCGTGTATATTTTATGCACAGATTTTGTAATTCCGCGAATAACAAGTACTAATTTATGTTTGCAATTGAGTTAAACCAGCTGCAATAAAATTCAGATAGTAGTCAAGAGTTATTTTTAAATAGATCATTTAAACGAATCGTGTATAACTATAATTAAAGACAATTTGAATGTTTAAAAACTGGTGCAAAAGGTACTGTATTGTGTATGCGTATTATAAAAGTGTGTGTGTGTGTGTGTGTGTGTGTTGCACAACACATGATAGAAACAAATCTAATTATTTTAAATTGTATTTAAGGCAAAAATGATTTTTTTTAAACTAATTAGTTAACATTATTAGCTCCATCTTTTAATTTTATGTTTCATCAACTTAAAATTATAAATCATGAATTTAGCATGGACTTTATGTCCAAGGTGAGAAGTAAGACGTTGTTTTAAACCAGAGAGGAAATGTATTTTTTTTGTTTGTTTTTTTCCTATTTAAAGTAAGTCAACAGGGCTACATAGTAAGGAAGTGGCCGGAGCCATTACTACGCTGAAGATGCAACATGAATGGAAAGTTCAGGCTCAGGTTACCTATAGTGATGTCACTGATGGATATGAGACAAACAGTCTATCCAGGCCTTTAAATTAGTGTGTATGTGTGTGTGTGTTTACTTGTATGAGCATGTGTGTGCTTAAAAAACTGGTAACGTCATCGGCAGTGATGAAATATTTTTTTCGGTCCCCGTTGTGTCTTTGTTGTTTTGTAAATTAAACCTGCTATTCAGAGAATAAATGATCTTTGTTTACTCATGAATGAATAGGTCAGTACTAGGTCAGTACTAGGTCAGTACTAGGTTGGGTCGATCTCAGTGTCTTTCTCGTGATACAGCGGAGTCGTCTGGCCGTGTCTCAGTTTCCCCCGAGGATGCCGGTGATGGAGTTGGGGAAGCTGCCGCTGGGTGGAGGGTGCGTGCTGGGGTTGGACGGGGATGGGACTCCTGAGCTCTCGTGATCTCCGTGTGCGTACTGTTGCGTGTCTCTGCGGCCGCTGTACTGCCCGATGAACGAGCCGTCCTCGTTGAACTGGATGTCCACGCTGTCTCCGTACTCCACCAGACTGTCATCACTCTCACGCTTCAGGTCGGTACACAGCGAGCGCTGGCTGAACGAACGCTTCTCGTCATTGTCGCTGCTGAATAATCGAATCCGCACAAATCAGATCAGGAGCGTAAGCAGATTAGATGACGTAAGATCTCCTCATCAGACAGGCAGACATTAATTATGCTATTTATCACCATTTGGAGATTAGAACAGTCTGCTTTGTCTTGTTTGTACACCAATTTATTATTATTTAGTAGATTATATGCTTATAGCAAAGAAACATATATTTAAAACTTATATATTATGTGAGTAATTAATTAAACACTTCAAAAAGCAGGAAAACAGACAAACTGTCAGTCTGTCAGAGTTTCATTACACCAATGATTATTATTATTATTATTATTATTATTATTAAACACACAAAACTTACCTCTCGAGAGATCTGCATTATGTCAGCATTTAAGAGAATAAAAAATACCATCAGGCAAAATCTCAGTGTTAATGTTAACAGCACTAAATACTACTAAAATACTACAGAGCCAATCAGAACACACTATACCGATTATGGCCAGTCAAAATACACCCTACTGATCAAAGCCAATCAGAACACACTATACCGGCTACGGCCAATCAGAACACACAATACTGATCAAAGCCAATCAGAACACACTATACCGGCTACGGCCAATCAGAACACACAATACTGATCAAAGCCAATCAGAACATACAATACTGATCAAAGCCAATCAGAACACACAATACTGATCAAAGCCAATCAGAACACACAATACTGATCAAAGCCAATCAGAACACACTATACCGGCTACGGCCAATCAGAACACACAATACTGATCAAAGCCAATCAGAACACACTATACCGGCTATGGCCAATCAGAACACACCATACTGATGAAAACCAATCAGAACACACTATACCGACTACAGCCAATCAGAACACGTCATACTGATCAGAGTCAATCAGAACACACTATACCGGCTATGGCCAATCAGAACACACAATGCTGATCAAAGCCAATCAGAACACACTATAACGACTACGGCCAATCAGAACACACAATGCTGATCAAAGCCAATCAGAACACACTATAACGACTACGGCCAATCAAAACACACAATGCTGATCAAAGCCAATCAGAACACACTATAACGACTACGGCCAATCAGAACACACAATACTGATCGGAGCCAATCAGAGCACACTATACCGATTACGGCCAATCAGAACATACAATACTGATCAAAGCCAATCAGAACACACTATACCGATTACAGCCAATCAGAACATACAATACTGATCGGAGCCAATCAGAGCACACTATACCGATTACGGCCAATCAGAACACACAATGCTGATCAAAGCCAATCAGAACACACTATAACGACTACGGCCAATCAGAACACACAATACTGATCAGAGCCAATCAGAGCACACTATACCGACTACAGTCAATCAGAACACGTCATACTGATCAGAGTCAATCAGAACACACTATACCGGCTATGGCCAATCAGAACACACAATACTGATCAAAGCCAATCAGAACACACTATACCGGCTATGGCCAATCAGAACACGTCAAACTGAACACACATCAGAACATTTGCCGATTACGGCCAATCAGAACATACAATACTGATCAAAGCCAATCAGAACACACTATACCGACTACAACCAATCAGAACACACAATACTGATGGGAAACCAATCAAAAAACACTATCCCAATCAGAGTGAATCTGAGCGCACCATACCGATTAGAGCCAATCAGAATACGCTATACCGATCAGTGTGAATCAGAACACACTATACCAGTCACAGCCAATCAGGAAGCACAGTTTGATAAAATAACACAAGTGATGGTTGTGCTTTGGAGTAAATCGGTACCTGTATTCTCCAAACCCTTCATCCTTCATGGGTTTTACATCAGAGTCGATCTGTCCTTCCTCTTTATCCTTCACTGTAATAAAGATGAAGATTTACAGATTCATGTTAGAGAAATAATATGAAACTGAATAAATATCGATCTGCATGTCCTGTTAACACTCATCACATTTATGATCAATAAATTGCAGTATCTTGGTGTTGCTGTTTTACACTCATCAGAATGTTTTTAACTGTGCCGACTGTCTAGCACGTCGTCTCGTGTTCTGACTTGCACATGCTTGCACTCCTGCACTTTTTGTATTTAATATCCATAGTGTAAATCTTTTAATCGTGTCTAGTCTTGTTTTCTGTAGCAACTTGGCCCTGGAGAAACGTGGTTTCATTTAACGAATCAGGTTCAACTCAATAAAAATTGACCCAGTAATTGTACTTTGATCGACGCCAGTATCGTTCATGGAGAACTTTCAACCCGGATCAAACATGAACTGCATGGAAACGTTTTATGGATAGGCACGCACATGACTCGGACGTACTGGCTACTTAGGGCGTAAAGTGAACCAACCAATTACGACAAGGTATATAAAAAAAGAGGCTGTAATGCTGTGAGCTGTGATGCCAAATCGTCCAGGTTTAACCTCCATGCTATTTTTATCATCTTCTGGTGATGTGTCTAGTGCAGGTAATGAAATAATATTGTGCAGTTTTTAAGCTTTTTAAAATTTAAATTAGGGCTCATCTGAAATAATAATATCTCTGATTACATTAAAGATGATCAGATTGGTTTTAGCTTTCACATTTTAACTATTTCTACAAACTCTTTTTTTAAAATAAACATTTCCTGTGCAAGTTGCTACCCTATGTGTGTGTGTGTGTGTGTGTGTGTGTGTGTTACCAGAATATTTTCCCCCTTTTCTTTTTTTGACGAAGCAGAGGATGAGCAGGAGGAGCAGCAGCAGCACCAAGGCGCTGATGAGGCCGATGAACCAACCCTGGGTGGCAAAGCCGTTCTGCACCACGACTACAGCTGAGCCGCAGAAATCCAAAGAGTAAAGAGGTAAAGAGGTGGAAGTTTAGAAAGTATGAAAAGTTTCATCCTGTCTAAGCAGTGAACAGTAACAAGACAAGACAAGAGGGTTACAGATGAAGAAGGAGTAGCACCTGATTGTTTGGTCATCATGTCTTGCGTCCAGTACGTGAGGTTGTTGTGTCGGATCTCGATGCGGTACTGTGTGTCCGCTTTCAGTCCCTGCAGCTGATAAAATGTCTGCGTCGAATTCACCTGCTCTGATTCCTCCCAATGACCTAAAACACACACATGTTTACACACTCTGACTTCCTGCACTACTGGAAACAGAACAGTTCTTCGCAGTAGTAACAGTCGCATAGAGCCTCCAGACCACCAGGGGGCCACTAAAATGTTTAGCTATGCGTATAAATACGCAGACAATGCTTCAATTTGATTGACATCTTATTGTAGATATGACACCTTCATTTAGATCTAAGTTGAGACTAGTGCAGAATCCTGAATATTAAATGCGCAAGATATCGAACATTAAGTTTCCATAGCTAAATTCGAAAAAAGTAAATTAGGCAAGTAGCATCCAGAGATCCAGAGGAAGCCGAGATCATGAAGTTCACAATACACATTTAAAAAAAAAATATTACAGAATCTTTTTTAACAATTTTCAACATCTTTCTGTATGGATTAAAAAATAATAAGAATACGCAATACTTACTATGTATAATTTAGACATTTTAGAACAAAAAAAAAAAAAAATCATGTTTAACAGACAGCGAAAAATTCATACAAAAACAATACTTTTAGGATAATATTTATAAACACAACTGTACTATACACAACATAACTATAATTTACAATTATAAACACAAATTCCAGGTTTAACTCAACGTTCAAACTCTAATCTCCATCATAAATCTCTTTCTTTATTTAGTAAATGCGTTTTTTCTCTCTCCTCATTTTCCCACAATCCCTCACTGACCGTTCTTGCTCCGGTAAAGCACTGTAAACTCGATGTTTCGCTCTCGTTCTCCTGGAACCCAGCTCAGATTCACAGATGTTTCTCCAGCTGTCGCGTTTACAGATGTTGGAGGAACTAGGGGGAAAAAAAACAACAGAAAAAAATATATAGATGTTTAATCAAAAATAATGTACTTGCTAGATAGTGGAAATAAACACTACACTGTGTGATATTTTGATATACTCATTTAAAGATAATAAAACCTAAGTTCATAGCTTTATATCTAGAATGTACAGTATATATATATATATATATAGTAGTCTCAAAAGCACTATACAAGCCAAATGGAATTAAATTGAATAGGATTAAAACTCTGCTTCGACCTCACTATGGGAAATGCAGTACTGTTTGTGATGACGCTGCATCGGCTCCTCCAAGCTTTCAGAAGTTCCTGGATGGATGCTCTGAACACTTTCCTTATTTTAAAACCTAACAACTGTGTCCAAGTCATATGAATCCTGTGGAACTGTAATCATTCAGAACGTTCTGCGTCTCACCCCAGAGCTGATTCCAGGTTTGTTCAGAGGCGAGGCTAATGATCCTAGGTGATTATTATTCCTCAAGAGGCTGGAATTCCTGCTGTGAACTGTGGATCGATTGCGCAATCCCAGCCCAATTCGCTCTAGTTCTGAAAAATGCCTTCAACATGGAAGTACTAAAACATGCAGTTCCTCGAATGACCACTAGTTCCTCCAAACTTTGAGTCAATCCCCATAGAGCACCATGTTAACATGTTCCATACGTCACTTTTGAGCACACGGTTTTGCATCATGTCGATGTTCATCCATTTGTTGTTGTTTTTTTTCTTCTTTTCATTTAAATGATAATGAACCCTGTGTGAACACTGTTTTTTTTTTTGTGGTTGTTTTTAACAAGGCGTTGCCACCAAAAATGTGAGCTAATTACTGTAATCCAGTCGCATGAATGTCTGGTTTTATATACATCAATTACCGTCTTTCCCTGACGTACACTCAGGAAGAAACATGACTTGGCACGGAGCCCTAAAAGCATTTACTGTCCACACATGATCACGATTCAGTTAAAGCGACTGATCCATGGTGCCAGAAGAGCTTTCATTTTATCAAAGTTTTGAAAGTGGATTACTGGAACTTTGAATAGAACAGAAAGCGTGTCATTACCTCCATCCAGTAGGGTGGTGGCGTTAATTTGGATAGCTTCTCCTTCTCCGGCATCAGTAAAAGCTTTCAGGGAGAAAATGTAGTAATTTTCCGCACCCAGTTTGTCCACGTTGTACTGCGTCGCTGTCGGGTCGTCAATCTCCACCCTCTGTAGCGTGCTGGGACCGTTCTCCACAACTAGCCAACATAATAATAATAATAATAATAATAATAATTCACAAAGAGGTTTCTTGATTTAGTTTCTGTTTTTTAACCCGTTCCTGATTTTTTTTTACCTCCTGGCCACACCCTTAATCACTATTACCACTTAACGCTATGACATCCTCACTAAAATGCATTTTTAGTAGTAATAACAACAGGAATGACAAGGAAGTAATAATAACAATAAATGCTTTTTTTTACAGACCCCAGTACAGGCCTCTACCAAACGGTTGAGGTGACCCTTCATGGTAAAAGTATCAATGTATTTACAAATATCAGAAACTTAAAAACATAAAATTCCATCGAGTTTATTTTTCTGTGCAAATAAAAAAAATATTTAAACATAGAGCATGACTAGCGGATGTTTTTTGGTATAATATACTGCACCTCAACCGATTGGTAGAGAAAGCTTTTTAGGTAGACAATAGGCATTTGATGTGCTCTAACCAAAAAATTGAGCAGAACTGTAAATCTGACTTACACTCTTGGTACATTAAGATGTATCCTTTAAGGACCCCGTTTCTTTTGTGGGGTTTTTTCCAGAACAGCGTCAGCTCGGTCTCCGAAGGGCTGTCAACTCTCAGGGCTGAAGGACGGCCAGGTACTGAAAGCAGGAGAAGAGATAATTATAGGCCACTTACATATTGATCCAGCTTAATCCATAGAATAGACTAGAACAAAATTGTCCAAATATATCCCAATTTCACAGTCGGGAATAGTAAATTTACATAAAACTGAGAGATGTCTTTTAAAAAGTCATCATAATCTAGGCTTGATAAGCTAAACAGGAAATGACATAAGAAACAGACAGTCAGTCATCATGTCTTGATCATGAAAGATGACAGATGATGTTCAATTGCTTTGTCTCACCTCCCTCTGTTGTGATGAAATTGGTGGGACTAGACCGAGGCCCCTCCCCTTTGCCGTTGTAGGCTGTGATTGACAGCTCATAGTGGGAATAGAACTCCAGTCCGCTCACAACCGCGTCCTCTTTGTCGATAACTATTCGTCTTTCCTCCTCGTTCTCGGTGACTTGTCCCATGTCTTGCAACATCTCTATCACTGTAGCTAGCTCTCGCTTTTCTTTCCTTTGGTGGACATGGTCCTCTCTGGAACCCAGCCTCTTCATGTACATCTTTATACATAAACACACACAGAAACACATACAGTCGATGTCAAACCTCAATGTGAAAAACAGCTCCTTCGATGTACATCACTGTACCAGGAAGGCCCTAAATTGTTATATATAAAGCAGTGTAGGGGCTCCTCTATATTCCCCTACATACAGTACTGTGGCAAAAGTCTTGGGCACCGCCACATTTCTTCATAATACATTGAATGAAATGAAAAAGGAACAAATATTTGTTGTCATAACGGTAAATTAAAAAATCGGTTGTTAATGTAACAACGTCAGCAGCGACCTTATTTACCCTCCTGTTCCAACCACACAGTATTCAGCATCAGCAGTATACTAATCACTATTTACTAACTCATCGCCTATATCACTTTATCCTATATACAGGCTGGAGTAGTGATGGGTCGTTCACGAACGATTCATTCTTTCATCTCGGAGAGTGATTCGTTCATTTTCCACTGGACGCGCATTGTTCAAATCATCGCGAAACCTCCGTAGGTTATGTACAGGAAACAAAATTAAGTGATTCTTTCTCAATGACTCTTCTACACTGAATCGTTCGTTCTTTTGTCACGTGACTTCCATAGGCGCTATGCGGTGCAATAGATTCAAAAGAACGAACGACTCAGACTAGAAGATATAAGAGGTGAGCTACTCATTCTGTTTATTATAATACGTCCTTAGCTGCATTGAAATATTACTGGACAAAATTTGTATTTGTAATTTGTATCTAGATGTATTAGGTGTCTGTTTATTGAAATTTTATTTTATTTCTGATCAAAAGAATGAAATGAACTAAATGACTCAAACAAAGATTCGTTCATTTTGATGACTGAGATTCAAAGAACCGAATCACTAAAATGATACAAACTTCCCATCACTAGGCTGGAGCTTATCCCAGGAGACTTAGGGCCCGAGGCGGGGTTCACCCTGACGGGGCACCAATTCATCACAGGGGACACACAAATATACACACACATCAAACGAATTTATCTCATTCACAACAACCGCTATTTGGCCCAGCCTGTTGGTTTGATTAACTGATCATGTGACAAAAAGAGGTAATGAGATTGTCTTTTTATGGATGTATTGCATTTTGCTATGTAAGGTGGTCCTCCACTGTCACATTTTACCAAAAACAAATTTAAAGCTTTTAAAAGAAGGATATCTCCTATTTTTCTCCATTGTGTAAAAATAGAGAACCATGTCTGGATGAGGAAAATAATTTGCCTGAATGAATGAAAATTGAAAATATATATATATATATATATATGTTTTATCTCATTTGTCAGTCAATCTTTATATACAGAATAAAAATACAAGTATGATTTGTGATGTTAATAATAAAAAGATCCGTATAATATGAATAAATTGATATGAGTGGTTATCAGGGCGGCGCGGTGGTGTAGTGGTTAGCACTGTCGCCTTGCACCTCCAGGGTCTGGGTTCGATTCCCCGGCCAGGCTCGATTCCCGTCTCTGTGTGCATGGAGTTTGCATGTTCTCCCCGTGCTTGGTGGGTTTCCTCCGGGTACTCCGGTTTCCTCCCACAGTCCAAAGATATGCAGGTTAAGCTAATTGGCGTTCCTACAGTAAATTGCCCGTAGTGTGTGATTGGGTGTGTGAGTGTGTGTATGTGTGTGTGCCCTGCGATGGATTGGCACCCTGTCCAGGGTGTACCCCGCCTAGTGCCCGAAGTCTCCTGGGATAGGCTCCAGGTCCCCCGCGACCCTGAACACAGGATTAAGCAGTATAGAAATGAATGAGTGGTTATCAATGTTGCCTTGCACCTCCAAGGTTCGAATCCCACCCCAGGGTCTGTGTGCACTGTGTTTGCATGTTCGCCCCGTGCTCGGTGGGTTCCCTCCGGGTACTCCGGTTTCCTCCCACAGTCCAAAGACTTGCAGGTTAGACTAACTGAAGATCCCAAATTGCCTGTAGTGTGTGAATAGGAGTGTGAATGTTGACCAGACGTCAATGGTCCCCATTGGCCTTCATGTTCCGTTTGTACTTTTTATTATGTGATGATCCATATTTGGGGAAATCTTGACAATTTTTCTTTGCAAGACAACATATGTCCCATTCCCAGGGCTTAGTCTTGTTATACAGTAACAGCTGATTAGCAGTAAACCTGCTTCATTTGATTGAGAATGAATGTTTATAGTTTATTAGACTAAGTGAGAATACAATCCAGTCTTTATACACCATCCGAGGGATTCTCCGTCATTCCATTAATCTCATACATCAAAATACTCATCGAGCTCTGAGTCAGCTTCGTTTAAACGTACCACGTAACCATGAAGATGTCCACGCACAGACTCTCTACTGACAGGCTCCCATGTGACGGACACTGTTGTGGCGTTAAGCAGTTGTACTTCTATTTCTGTTGGAGCCTCCAGTGGGACTGGAAGATCCAGAGAGAGAGAGAGAGAGAGAGAGAGAAAGAAACATGGATGAGGTTCCTCAATCTCTAGCACTGATTAAGTTATGCAGCACTCAAAAGATCGTACACACCGTCTTATTGCAGGAGGTGTTTTCATTAATTTATTTATTATCATTTATCATTATCATTTATTGCCATTAATCCTATTTTGGAATAACAATGAATGGAAGTATATGACATTTATGATATTATGCATCATCCTGTAACTAATTATCACCAGTGGGTGTTACGACTGTTATAAACAGTTCCCCCACTATCCTCTCAGTTTCCTCATGTCTTAAGGATAGTAACACAGTCAAGAAAAAAAAAAAAGACTTATTCGGAAAAATAAGCATGTTCGAAGATTTACAGTACGTGCCACATGTTCATTTCATTTAAGAGTAAATAAGTAAAGCGTACTGTCTTCTCCCGAGTAGCCGATGACCGCCTCTGGACTCGGTCCTTCACCTTCTCCATTGAAAGCCTGCACTTTGATGTCGAAGGGTGTGAAGGTACCCGTTCTGTCCACTATAAATGGAGGACGAGAAACATTTGCAGACTGCCAGGGCTTTTCAGGGTCACTTCCGTCACGCCAAAACACTTTATACCCAAAATCTGGGCCGTTAAAATGCTTCGGCTCCAGCTCCTAAAGACAGAGAGAAAAAGAACAATACATGGAATTATTCACTGCATTAAAGGAGTTCCTGGGAGGCCAGAGACATGAAGCAGGCAGTCCAATCATGACTGAGCATTCGTGCCATATGATTGGCTGGTTGAATAAGAAACTTAAATTGTATAAATTGATATATATCAATATTCCATCGCTACGTACCTCCCATGTGATGATCATGCTATCTGGATCAGTAGATTCACTCCGTATGTTCACCGGGGTTATATCAGGTGCTGCAATGGACAGCTACCATTACCAAGCTTATATCAACATGAGAATAAGAACATGCTGAGATGCCTGATGTCTAATCTGAGTTCTGTGTTAAAAATGTACTATTTTATAGCATTATATCTACACATGTTGGTCTTATCTTTACATTTAGTTAATTACTGTTGCACATTCAGACAGGAAATCATATTGGTCATGTTATGGTAATGAAGTTGTTACCTGCAGCAGGTGTGGTGTACGACTCAGACGGCTGGCTGAACTTACTGACCCCGATTTTATTCATGGCCGCTACTTTGAACTGATATGTGCAGAAGGGAAGGAGAGAAACCTCCAGGTGATGGATTTCACCAGAAACAAGAACGCGCTTCAGTGTCTTCCGGTTTTCCGTCTCAGTTTGTAGAACTTCTTCCATCTCAATAAAAAAATCTACGGGAGCAGAGCGAGAGACTCGTCAGGCTTCACACGCGTATGAGGTATTTTTTCACATTACACAAACCAGCTGAATGTCCTGCCAAGTTCTCACGATGAACAGCGAAACGATGAACAGTGAAACGATGAACAGTGAAACGATGAACAGTGAAATCTACACAATAGCTTTTTGACTTTTTGTCTAATCAGAAACAGAAACAATTTATTATATCAGTATAAATGTTAATTACCAAACACAGGGCTGTTGTTGTCGCTTCCGGGGGTCCAGGAAAGAGTGACGCTGCGACCCGTCTCCTCATTCAGCTTCAGTGAGTGTGGAGAGTCGGGCTTATCTAAAGGAGGAAGGATAGACAAATACACTAACTTATTCACTTATTCACCTACAAATACACTCACTCCATCACTCAGTATCCTACCCATACTCTCACTCATTCACATATTTATTTACCCATATACTCGCTCATTAGCATATTCACCTGCCCATACACTCATTCATTCACTCACTCACTCACTCACTCACTCACTCACTCACTCAGTCTCCTATCCATACACTCACTCACTCACTCACTCACTCACTCACTCAGTCTCCTACTCATACACTCACTCACTCACTCACTCACTCACTCACTCAGTCTCCTATCCATACACTCACTCACTCACTCACTCAGTCTCCTACTCATACACTCACTCACTCACTCACTCACTCAGTCTCCTACTCACACACTCACTCACTCACTCACTCACTCACTCAGTCTCCTACCCATACACTCACTCATTCACTTACTCACGTACCCACACACTCACTCACTCACTCAGTCTCCTACCCATACATTCACTCACTCACTCAGTCTCCTACCCATACACTCACTCGCACACTCACTCACTCAGTCTCCTACCCATACACTCACTCATTCACTTACCCATATACTCACTCATTTACTTATCCTCTTACCCATACACTCACTCACTCACTCACTCAGTCTCCTACCCACACACACACTCACTCACTCACTCACTCAGTCTCCTACCCATACACTCACTCACTCACTCACTCACTCAGTCTCCTACTCACACACTCACTCACTCACTCACTCACTCACTCAGTCTCCTACCCATACACTCACTCATTCACTTACTCACGTACCCACACACTCACTCACTCACTCAGTCTCCTACCCATACATTCACTCACTCACTCAGTCTCCTACCCATACACTCACTCGCACACTCACTCACTCAGTCTCCTACCCATACACTCACTCATTCACTTACCCATATACTCACTCATTTACTTATCCTCTTACCCATACACTCACTCACTCACTCACTCAGTCTCCTACCCACACACACACTCACTCACTCACTCACTCAATCTCCTACCCATACACTCACTCACTCATTCACTCACTCACTCACAGTCTCCTACTCATACACTCACTCACTCACTCAGTCTCCTACCCATACACTCACTCATTCACTCAGTCTCCTACCCATACACTCACTCATTCACTTACCCATATACTCACTCATTGACTTATCCTCTTACCCATACACTCACACACTCACTCACTCAGTCTCCTACCCACACACTCACTCACTCACTCAGTCTCCTACCCATACACTCACTCATTCACTTACCCATATACTCACTCATTTACTTATCCTCTTACCCATACACTCACTCACTCACTCACAGTCTCCTACCCATACATTCACTCACTCACTCAGTCTCCTACCCACACACACACTCACTCACTCACTCAATCTCCTACCCATACACTCACTCACTCACTCACTCACTCAGTCTCCTACCCATACACTCACTCATTCACTTACCCATATACTCACTCATTTACTTATCCTCTTACCCATACACTCACTCATTCACATATGTATTTACCCATATACTCGCTCATTAGCATATTCACCAGCCCATACACTCATTCATTCACTCATTCACTTACCCATACACTCACTCACTCACAGTCTCCTACCCATACACTCATTCATTCACTCATTCACTTACCCATATACTCACTCATTTACTCATTCACAGTCTCCTACTCATACACACACTCATTCACTTACTCACGTACCCACACACTCACTCATTCACTCAGTCTCCTATCCTTACATTCACTCATTCGCTCACTTATTCAGTTACACCTATATATTTATTTATTCACTTATCCACTTACCCATACCTTTACTCATTCACTCATTGGCCTACCTACACACTCACCCATTCACTCAGTCTCCTACCCAAACACTCATCCACATATTTTCTTACTCATACACATGTAATCATGTTTCACCCAATGACTTACTTGCTTATCCACACCCTCATATACAATGATTTAATCATTCACTTTACACTCACTCAGTCATTTCTTCTTATTCGAAATGTGTCACCACGTAGACTGTAGACGCTTTAAAAACTTGCCTGTTGTATTGTAGAAGGACATCATGGCCTGAGATAGAATAGAAACGAACTGATTGTAGCCACCACTGAGTGATAAGGTAGAGGACATCTGTTCTGAGACGGATAGAGGAACTCCTTGTACTGTATGTGAGAACACGATGTAAGGGATGTAGATAATTACGTTTTTGTATAAAATGTAACTGCTGAGAGAAAGAAATCACCTTCCTCATGTTCACAACACCTTCCTGTTGTGGTATAAGACTGGTCTACTTTGCTCTTACACAGTGAGTGACTTCGATCCATCCATCCAAGTAACAACAGTTTATCAAAACGTCTGCAGGAGAACCAGTCTCATACAGCATGTCTCATACAGCATGTCTCATACAGCAAGTCTCATACAGCATGTCTCATACAGCAAGTCTCATACAGCATGTCTCATACAGCATGTCTCATACTGTACAGCATGTCTCATACAGCATGTCTCATACAGCATGTCTCATACAGCATGTCTCATACTGTACAGCATGTCTCATACAGCACGTCTCATACAGCATGTCTCATACAGCATGTCTCATACAGCATGTCTCATACTGTACAGCATGTCTCATACAGCATGTCTCATACTGTACAGCATGTCTCATACAGCACGTCTCATACAGCATGTCTCATACAGCATGTCTCATACTGTACAGCATGTCTCATATAGCATGTCTCATACAGCAAGTCTCATACAGCATGTCTCATACAGCATGTCTCATACTGTACAGCATGTCTCATACAGCATGTCTCATACAGCAAGTCTCATACAGCATGTCTCATACAGCAAGTCTCATACAGCATGTCTCATACAGCATGTCTCATACTGTACAGCATGTCTCATACAGCACGTCTCATACAGCATGTCTCATACTGTACAGCATGTCTCATACAGCATGTCTCATACAGCACGTCTCATACAGCACGTCTCATACAGCATGTCTCATACAGCATGTCTCATACTGTACAGCATGTCTCATACAGCATGTCTCATACAGCATGTCTCATACTGTACAGCATGTCTCATACAGCATGTCTCATACAGCAAGTCTCATACAGCATGTCTCATACAGCATGTCTCATACAGCGTGTCTCATACAGCATGTCTCATACAGCAAGTCTCATACAGCATGTCTCATACAGCAAGTCTCATACAGCATGTCTCATACAGCATGTCTCATACAGCAAGTCTCATACAGCATGTCTCATACAGCATGTCTCATACAGCGTGTCTCATACAGCGTGTCTCATACAGCATGTCTCATACAGCGTGTCTCATACAGCGTGTCTCATACAGCAAGTCTCATACAGCAAGTCTCATACAGCATGTCTCATACAGCATGTCTCATACAGCATGTCTCATACAGCATGTCTCATACAGCGTGTCTCATACAGCATGTCTCATACAGCAAGTCTCATACAGCAAGTCTCATACAGCATGTCTCATACAGCAAGTCTCATACAGCAAGTCTCATACAGCGTGTCTCATACAGCGTGTCTCATACAGCGTGTCTCATACAGCGTGTCTCATACAGCAAGTCTCATACAGCAAGTCTCATACAGCGTGTCTCATACAGCGTGTCTCATACAGCGTGTCTCATACAGCATGTCTCATACAGCATGTCTCATACAGCATGTCTCATACAGCGTGTCTCATACAGCGTGTCTCATACAGCAAGTCTCATACAGCAAGTCTCATACAGCATGTCTCATACAGCAAACAGTTGCAACATGGAGAAACGTGATTTCTTTCCCTCAGTCGTTCCATTTGATACCCAAAAATTCTCTGCCAACATAATCTATGCCCGTACATCGTGTTCTCACATCCAAGGAGTTGATTCCCTTCACCTTATTTATCATTCAGGGGAAACTACAGTTTGTTTATATTTTGTCTCAGGTCGTGTCCTTCTACAATGTAACACGCAAGTTTTAAAGCATTTCAGACACAATGAGATTTTCCATTACAACACTTATTCATTTGCTTCTTCACATACATGTGCATTTGCTCACACACAGATGTGCTCACTCACTCACTCACTCACTCATGTACTCACTCACTCACTCACTCACTCATGTTCTCATTCATGTATTCACTCACTCATGTACTCACTCACTCACTTATGTATTCACTCACTCATGTATTCACTTACTTAATCATGTACTCACTTACTCACTCGCTCACAAATTCACTCAATCACTCACTCAGTCACTCATTTACTCACTCACTCATGTATTCACTCAATCAATCACTCATTTACTCCCTCACTTACTCATGTATTCATTCACTCACTCACAACTTCATTCACTCACTCAATCCCTCACTCACTCATGTACTTCCTCCCTCCCTCCCTCACTCACAAATTCTCTCACTCACTTACTCACTCAATCTCTCACTCACTCGTACTCGCTCTCTCCCTCCCTCCCTCCCTCACTCATGTACTCACTCACTCATGTATTCACTCACTCATGTATTCACTTACTTAATCATGTACTCACTCACTCACTCGCTCACAAATTCACTCACTGCCTCACTTACTCATGTATTCATTCACTCACTCACAAATTCACTCACTCACTCAATCACTCACTTGTACTCCCTGTCTCTCTCCCTCCCTCACTTATGTATTCACTCAATCACTCACTCATGTACTCCCTCACTCCCTCACTTACTCATGTATTCGTTCACTCACTCACAAATTCACTCACTCACTCAATCCCTCACTCACTCACTCATGTACTTCCTCCCTCCCTCACTCACAAATTCACTCACTCACTTAATCTCTCACTCACTCGTACTCGCTCTCTCCCTCCCTCCCTCACTCATGTACTCACTCACTCACTCATGTATTCACTTACTTAATCATGTACTCACTCACTCACTTACTCACTCGCTCACAAATTCACTCACTGCCTCA